>VMDO01003372.1:0-144778 GCA_007922755.1 Pedetes capensis | reverse complement strand
CAAGGTAAAAAGAAAGTTCGCTGCAGGAAAAGTTTCTATATTAAACAGAACTGCAACCCAAGGATATATAGAAAAATATTACCATAAAAAGACAAGTAAATGGTAGAGAAGTCTTTGGTGGGGGGCTGGGATGGGGGGGAAGTGTAAAAGAGGGTAAGGGGGAACCTATATGAATAATGAACATCAAAATGCATATATGGAAATGTCACAATGAAAAGCATGTCAGAATGAATCACATTAAGGTGTACATTAAAAGTTTCCAATAAAAAAAGTTAAAAAAAAAACAAGAAATAGAATCACAAAAAAAGAGAGTTGGGATATTATTTTACGTACAATGTTGTTGTTGTTAGGAGCCCTTGAGTCAGTATCTGAACCATAGAGATACTATGTACAACAGGCGAAGCACCATTGTCAGTGTTTCTCTGCTTGTCATAGGGTTTTCAATGGCTGATTGTTTTTTAGGAGTGGGTTATCAGGCCCTTCTCCCAAGCCTACAGCACCTGGTGTTCCCAGGTGGTCTCCCCTCCAAGGGCTAATCAGGCCCGACCCTGCTTAGCTTCCAAGATCTGACAGGATCAGATGCCACAGTGATATGGCTGCAGACTTAATATGCAATAGAAGGTAATAAAGTTTCAACCAGAGGAGTGCCATACAGATGCTACTGGACGTATGATGGGGTTATTTCTCTAAAAACCTACCATAAGTTAAAAATATAATAAGTCAAAAATTCATTTATATACCTATCCTACAAAACATCATAGCATAATGGCTCAGTGCACTTTCAAGTATTGGAAGTTTGGCCTCGTGATGGAGTAGTTGACTGTGAACTACAACTCACTACCCAGCATCACAAGAAAGTCTCACACAGCATATCGTTAGCCCAGTGGAAGATCAACATTGCCAATTCCAAGTACAGTGTATACTGAAGGCATACTGCTTTTGTACCATCATAAAAATTGAAAAAAATTAAGCTGAACCATCATAATTCAGGGGCCATTTGTCACGTGCCTGCAGCTATAGCCCTGTGGCATCCGATCCCGTCAGATCTCAGAAGCTAAGCAGGGTCGGGCATGGTTAGTACCTGGATGGGAGACCGCCTGGGAACACCAGAAGCTGTAGGCTTGGGAGAAGGACCTGGCAACCCCCTCCCAAAAATCAATCTGCCATTGAAAAACCCTATGAACAGCAGAGAAGCACTGACAATAGTGTTTCCCCTGTTGTACAGAGGGTCACTATGAGTCGGATACCGACTTGACGGCACCTAACCTAACAATTTGTCACGTGACTTATGTTTTTAGCAGATCACTGTATTACTATCTGAAAACACATCCACGTGGCTAAGAGTGGGAGCAAGAAAGCATGTAGACATTATCCTAGCTTAGATTTAGAGAGTTGAAAAGTGGAGAAGACTATCTCTAAAGAATGTCACTCAGAGTGCTGGGAGTGTGACTCAGTGGTGGAGATCTTGCCTAGTGTGCACAAGTCCCCAGCACTGAAAAAGAAGTCACTCATGATTTGTCCATATAGGAACATACATCCGCTAAGCAGAGGGGAGAGTTTGGAAAGGAAGAAGTAAATCTGTCTCTTTCTCTTCCTTATTCCTAAAGGCTCCTCTCAGTTCTGTAAAGGGAAGTTTTCCTTAGTAATACAAGTTTAGGGAACTCTTAAAGTTTGCGGCTTGTAGACACATAAAAAGATTTCTTTGTACTTACTTGAGCCAAATATATTTCCAGTAAACCTTAAAAGCAGCTGTTCTCCTTCTCGTACTTGGAAATGGCGAGATGACTCTAGAAGTCCTCCAAATCCTTCTAAGCGCAAGTTCTTAAGCTCCTTGTTGAAGTCTTTAGAAGGCACCACTACAATAGCTACCCTATGTGGATTGTCCTTCTGGTGTGACAGTACCACGCAGGCAGTGGTGCTGAGCAAGGCTTCCTCTAAAGACTTCACAAAAGAAACCAAGAGGCTGTTATCCACAATGGAGGAGAGGTGGAGCACAATAAACCTGTGCAGAAGGAAAGAGACAAGACCTGAAGGAAAAAATACAGTCCCCCAAACACTACAGATCTCTAGTAATGCCCCCAAAAGAGGCTTTACCTTCTAAATTTTCTTTTAAAGCAAGTATTCTGATAACCAATTGGTTAAGTTCATGAACAACTTCAGTGAAATTCCTGGCAGTCAAGAAACTAGCTCAAATTCAATTAAACCCTAAATCATCTTCTAAAGTCATCATACAGTCTAGTTCAGCTCTAAAAATGGGACCATGGGCCAGGCGTGGTGGCACATCTCTTTAAACCCACCAACTCAGAAGGTGGAGGCAGAAGACTGCAAGTTCAAGGCCAGAGGCAGCCTGCATCACTTAGACACTATCTCAAAATATAAAGTATAAAATGGACTACAGGTATAGCTCAGTGGTCGAACACCTGTAAAAAAGCATGTGTGAGTCCCAGGTTCAACTCCCCATTACCGCAAGCATGAACAAACAAATTAATTAATTAGTTAAATTTAAATGAGACCACATTTTCAGTTGTTTTGTCATGTGCCACATAAAGTTCCAATCAACAATGGACTGCACATACTACAGAGGCCTATAAGATTATAATGGAGCTGAAAAATTCTAACAATTCTATCACACATTGATGCTATAGCCAGCTTACCTTCACAGTGCAACACATTGCTCATGTGTTTGTAGTGGTGCTTGTGCAAACAAACCTACTATGCTGCCAGTTATATGAAAAAATAGCATATACAATTATGTACAGTATGTAATACTTGATAATAAATGACTATGTTGTTGGCTTATATGTTTACTATAATATTCTTTTTATCATCACATTAGAGCAGTGGTCCCCAACTTTTTAGGCACCAGGGTACAGTTTTGTGGAAGATAATTTTATCATAAATCAGGGAATGAGTGGCTTCAGATTCAAGGGCATTACATTTATTATGTAAGTACAGATGAAGCTTCACTTGCTCTTCCACCACTCACACCAGTACTGGCCAATGGCCCAGGGATTGAGGACTATTGCTTTAGAATGTATTCCTTATGTTTATACAAAAAAAAAAAACCCACAAGTTAATTATAAGACAGTCTAAGGCAGGTCCTTCAGGAGGTGTTTCAGCAAAAGGTAGTTACCCTAGGAGATGACAGTTCCGTATGTGTTATTGCCCCTGAAAACCTTCTAGTAGGGCAAAATGTCCAGGTAGAAGACAGTAATTTTGATAATCCTGGCCTCGTGAAGGCCTAACTAATGTGTGTTTGTGTCTTAGTTTTTAACAACAACAACAACAAAATAAGTAATAACTAAATTTAAACTAGAAAACATTTAATAAAGATATAGGGAAAATGTTTTTGTACATTTATACAATGTGTTTATGTTTTAAGCTAAATGTTATATTACAAAGTAGTCAAAAGTTTTAAAGAAATTTTAAGTTTATAAAGTAAAAACAGTTATATTTTTTAAAGTTAATTTATTAATGAAGAAAGAAAAAAGTGTAAAAGTTTAGCAAAGCCTAAGAGTACAGTAGGTTTAAAGCCAACTATAGCATACAACAATATCCTAGGCCTTCACATTCACTCACCACTCACTATCTCACCCAGTCTTGTAAGAATCATTCATGGTAAGTAGCTTATATAGATGTACATTTTTTAAACATTTTATATTATATTTTTACTATGTTCAGACACAAAAATGCCATTGAGTTACAATTGCCTATGGTACTCAGTATTGTACAAGTTTGTAGTCTAGGAACAATAGGCTATTCCATTCAGTCTTGGGTGTGTAGTAATCTATGCCATCCAAGTTTCTGTAACTACATTATGATATTCCCACAATCATGCAATCGCTGAGCTCTGAGATTCTTATCATCTCATGACTAAACAGAAAAGGACCGTATTTTAGCTAGCATTACCAAAGTATTGTTTCAAAATATAAAACAGAAAGATGTTCAGGATAATCCATTTATTCCCAATGGGATGCCATAATTAAGTGGAAGCTTAAATATTCATCTCCTTCTGTTCATGGTAAGGAATTTTATGCTGGATCCTACTATAGGTTGAACTGTGCTATACCCCTAAAATCATACTCTGCAATACTAACCTCCAGTATGGCAGAATGTAACCTTTTATGGAGACAGGGTTCTTATAGTAGTAATGGACTTATGGAAAGGTCATCAGGGTGGGTCCTAATTCAATAGGACCAATGCCATACAAAGGGGATATCTCAGCACAGGGGAGTGCATACAGAAAAAGCAAGATGTGAAAATGAAGATGATTACCTATTAACCAATGAGAGGCCTGTGCCATCTTGTCCCTCACCATCCTTGGAAGGAACAAACCCTATTAATACCCTGATGTTGGCTTTCCAGTGCAGGCATGTCCAACCTGCAGCCTGTGGGCCATATGAGCCCCAGGACAGCTAGTAATGCTTCCTGGCTGTTTTATGTTTTCTTATTTCTCTAAACTTTATAATAAAAAAAAATTTTAAGTCTTACTATGTATATACACTAACTATATTATACAATGTATGCATGATTCAAGACAATACCTCTTTATTCAATATGGCATAGGGAAGCCAAAAGGTTGGACAACCTTGCCCTACGACTGGGAGACTGTAAGTTTCTGTTGTCCGAGCCACCCATTTGTGGTATTTTGTTATAACAGGCTTTTTAAAACTAATAGAGACCTGTATCCCATGACAGATGAGTCATCCATCCCTCAGGTTTTTCTCCAGAGAGTTGCCCTATTGGCGCCGCTGATCCAGCACAACCTCTTCCACAGACATGGGCTCAACAATGTGAGGTATGAAGCCAACTTCCCTAGCACTCCAGAGCTCCCCTGAGAGACCAGCCAGGGAAAGCCTTCAGCTGAAATCAAAGTTTTCCCATCTTCTTCCCCAGCTCTAACTGCTTCCTTTATTCCCTTATAGGATCCACCTGAGAGGCCTTCTCTCAATAAATCACTTGCATTCTCATCTCAGACTTTGTTTCTGCAGAACTTGATCCATCATAATCATAGAGATAAGCTCTTCATTACAAAATAAAGGCTATCTTTAGATATATGATTGTCTCTCTTCATGAGTTTCTACGTCTCACAAACCTTAAAACCGTCTAAAACTCTGCTCAGAATGGGCTGTCTAGAAAACATGAAAATGAGAAGCAAAATGAGGGGACTGAATATTGAAAGCAGTTTATATATATAGTTATGAGATTAGCATAATATGAACAGTTAATTACCATCTCCATAGAATTTCAAAACTGAGTGTGCTACTTTAAAACTATTTTGGAGTTAGAAGGAAGCTATAAAAATAAACCTTAGTTATGAGTATTACCAAAAGCACTTGTTAAACTATCAAAAGCAAAATTATAAACATCATGTTCATGTCAGTTGTGGTTAGCATTTTAAACACACTCTAAAAGATAGATCATATCCCTATTTGAAGAATAAAAATTTAGTCTTATGAGTCAGTTTCTAAACATCAGTCGTGGACTATCAGGAGATAATGTCATCAACTCTGTTTACTATTGTCTTACCTTTCTAAATGTTCATACAATTCAAATGATAGAAAGCCATTCTGGATGGTTCTCACCACAACATCATCCAGCCCAAACCAACCACGGTCTTGGCTTCTGAATCCCAATAATTTCAAAGATTCACAGGCATTGTTGCTGGGTTTTCTTATGGTAGCACTTTTGGTCCTATATGTTGGTAAATATTAGATAGCATAAATCATAGTTAATGAACTCATCTTTTATTTAATGACTAACCCAACAATAATTCATTAAACATATGCCATGTACTAGTAACTATACCAGGTTCTATCATAACAAAGATAAGATATAGCCCTTACTTACAGTATCACAGTGTTACCTAATTATACTATAAGGTGATTTGTGTAGTTCTTAAAGGAAGGGACAGGAGAATTTACCAGCAAAAGCAAGTGAAATGCACAGGATTCGTTGCAAAGTGAAAACACTGATATTAAGGGTAAGATCTGGAGAATGAAAACATTTTACTATTGGCAAAAATATGTTTAAGGAAACACTTAAAAACATAATGAACTTGCTGGTTTAAACCCAGATGCTTTGGTATAATCCAGAGTGGTAGCATATCATAATAGGTAAGAGCACAAACTCTGAGGCAGAACTGCCCAGTTTCAACACCTGGGTGATTCTGCTTCTTATTACCATATTACCATAGGCAAGTTATTTGATTTCTCTGTATCTCAGTTTTCTTTTCTATGATATGAGAATAATAATAGTACCTAAATTATAGGAGTAAATGGGTTAATTCTTTAAAAAGACTTACAATTGTAGTAAGCAGAAGTAGTAGTGACATTCTTATTCTAATTTCTACAGTGCCTACAGTTGTACCACCCTAGTGACCGATCTCATCAGATCTTGGAAGCTAAGTAGGGTGGAACCTGGTTAGTACTTGGATGGGAGACTGCCTGGGAATAGGTGCTATAGGCTTGGGAGAAGGACCCGGCCACCCACTTCCAAAAAATTATCTGCCATTGAAAACCGAATGAATAGGTCAGAAGCACTAACAATACTATGAGTTGGAAACCAACTCGATGGCACCTAACAACAATTCCTACAGCATGCATAGCTAATTAGCTTTCTTGCATAATTTTCCTTTTCATATAACCTGCCCAACCAGAGTGCCTGAATGGGGCAATAGTGTATATCATGTGATATTTTTCACTAACCATATTTGATTTGACTAAGAGTAGACCAGTTTTTAACATCTAGCCAATTCTCTTTCTTTGGAATTTGACTATGTAAGAGCCCCAGACAATGAAACTTTTCATTTTCCTTTGGTGATGGTTCCATGGACTATGGAAAAATAATGAACAGAGAGATTATTACGGAAGGAAAAATAGATGCTAAAGGAGAAAGGAGAAAAATCAAGTTGAAAGAATCAATGAATGCCTCAAGATTGAAGAAATAAAAAATTCACTATTGTGGCCTTACAATAAGCTTTTTACTTGAATTCATTTAACTGGATATCTGTTTTTCACAACTAAAGGGAAAAGTGCTTGATAATGAACATCTAGTGGGGGGAAAGTTCTTAACATTGAATATATTGGGTAAAAATGTGCTAAAACTCAAAAGGGAATGGAACCACTATAGCTAGGTACTAAGAAGGAATACACAAGTGTGAATTCTGCATTTGTGTGTGTGTGTGTGTTTGTGTGTGTGTGTGTGTGTGTGTGAAGAGAACTAGAGTTATAGGCTTAAAACCAACCACCTCATTTTCACAGATTAACCTATCCTATGACCAAGAAATTACACTGAAAATGTCCATGCTGAAAAACCTATATTGGTTTTTACAGGGGATGCACCAGATTAAAATCAAGAGTAGAGGTACGGTATTTAGTTTTTGGCTATTGTATTATAACAGCAAAGAGGGTGAAATTTTTAACCCTTGGAAGTTAATAACTTATTCACATAGGAAAATACACTCATACTGAGTCAAAATCTTGGTCATTTACTATAAATTGACTAAAGAATTCCTTTTCTGCTTAAACACATTTGGTTTGCTTTATTTCTCTCTTTAAAAAATTTTAAAAATCTTAAAAAGATTCCTTAATGATGTAAGAATCAAACTTAGAATTTAATATGAAAATAGCTATGGCTTATATTCAAATTAAATTATCTCATGATATACCTGTGTTTCCCAGGTTAAAATTAACTCTCCAACCCAACTATCCCCTTTATATGTGCTATTAGCAAAGCTTGACAACTAGTGTTATCTGGCATTGAAGGACGCTTGATCAGGACACAAAGACAACATTCTCATGATAGTTCCATAAAATATAGCTAACCTTTATTAAAACAATTTGTTTATCTAAGAATGGTCAAATTTTGCCCAAACAGTACCATGTTTTATAAGAATATTGATTAAAATGTATGTGTTTTATCCATGTAAAATAATATGATGCATAATTTAGCAATCATATCATCAAAACTCTCAAATCATATTTTACTTTCAGAATATTTCCTTTGTGGTATGCATAATGCATATGCATTTGAATGTGAATATCATTAACACCTTAGGATTAACTTTTACCCAGAAAACTATAATTTAGTCATTAAAGTTCCGATTTTAAATAGTAGTGCTGCACTCAAAAAATTAAAATATTTCTCATTATAAGTTATACATCTTGATTATAGAGCTATTTTAAAGTAGAAAAGTAAATGGAATAAAAGAGTAACACATAGTCACATTTCCTAGAGCCAAACACCATAATATACTGATGAATTTATGGTAGTCTTTTATTCTACATAGTTTTTATCTAGTTTAAAAAGTTGTTGCTATTGTTAGGTGCTGTCCAGTTGGATCCAACTCATGGTTACCCTATGTACAACAGAATGAAACACTATTCAACACTGTGCCACACACACAATCTTTTTATTACTGAGCAAACTGCTGCAGACACTATATTTCTTATCATTTTGGGTTGTGCTGCATCAGCAAAAGGAGGTCTCAGGGGCTTTACTCTATTCCTATCATTAAGGTCCACTCTACTTTGAGGAGGCAACTCTTCCCTAGTCGTTTCAGGAACGTCTTCTAGCCCAGAGAGCTCATTTTCCAACATTATATTTGGCAGTGCTTCTCTGTTATTCATAGGGTTTTCAATGGCTAATTGTTTCAGGAGTGGGCTACCAGGTCTTTCTACCTACTCTGTCTTAGTCTGGAAGCTCAGCTGTAACCTGTGCACTATACGAGGTCCTGCTGGTATGTGAAATACCAGTAGCATAGCTTTCAGCATCACAGGAACACAAAAGCCCTCACAGCATGACAAGCTGAGAGCCACATGGAGGCAATCATCATGTGATACATAATCTAAGAGTCCCTAGTCCATGGTCCCCATTCTTGTATGCTCTACTGGTGTTACTGTCTCACTGCTGGTGAAAACTAACAATCATGTCTGATGTCATGCTGCTCCACTAGTACATTTACCAGCACATTCCACTGTTCCAACAGTAGTTTTTCAAGTTTTAAAGAGGAAATATAAGAAAACTCTTTTCATTACTGTTGTTGTTGTTGTTGTTAGGTGTCTTCAAGTCGGTATACGACTCATAGCGACCCTGTATACAACAGGTGAAACACTATTGTCAGTGCTTCTCTGATGTTCATAGGGTTTTCAATGGCAGATTGACTTTTGGGAGGGGGTTGCCAGGTCCTTCTCACAAGCCTACAGTATCTGGTGTTCCCTGGCAGTCTCCTATCCAAGTACTAACTAGGCCCGACCCTGCTTAGCTTCCGAGATCTGATGGGATCGGATGCCACAAGGCTACGGCTGCAGGCTTTTCATTACTATGCTTATATGTAATTCAGTTATTTCACCCTGAGCCTGAGTTCCCAATGATACTGTCACCTTGGCCCCCAACATACAAAAGCAATCATTTTTCCAATGAAATGTCCACAGTGCTAGAACTGCCCCAAGTTTTGTCCACAGTCTGCATTATTGATGAGCATATTCAAATCACTTCTTTATGCTATCTTTTCTTGCCAATTGACCTTAGATTATCTATCTCAATCCAACAGAAGTGTTTCAATAATGTTGTATCTCATGGAAAAGAAAATGAGTGATAACTTCCATCCATTTCCTTTCAGGAGGCTGTTTCCACTCTGCCCATGTGCCGGTCCACCCCAAGGGACAACAGAAGTGTACAGATAAGATAAATGTATTTGTTAAGACTCTTGTGGGTATAAGCAACAGAAACCCAAATCCATTTTATCCCATTATAAGATAAATCAATTAATACTAATGTTTGTTAATAGACAAGTATGGAACATCTCAAAGAAAAACTATACATGGAATCCAAACATCATCTTTTTCTAAGTATTTCTCTTCTCTGCACATTTATTTCCTTTTTTCTGTATTATTGTTGAGCATTTTTTCCAAGCAGCAGAATACTGTTTTATATCCCAAAACATGAACTACCCTAGAAATTAACCTTGCTATTTCTTGAGCCTAAGGTTTTGCTCATGTCCAAAATTCCAGGCAGTAGGAAAATATGATAAGCCTAGTTTGAGTCAAATGTTTAATTACAAAGAGTGGCATTGACAAACATGGATTTCCCCACTGAGTCAACAGAAATAGAAAAGGCAATGTATGGAAAGCATAGTACAATTCCCAGAAAGTAAGGTGTTCTATAGATAAAATGAGAAATATGCTGTCCAGGGTACATTTTCTAAAATCTAAGAGCCCTGTTACATTTTTTCATTTTTTTATAAATTCCTTAATGCCACACAAAAGACAGTCAAAAGATTTTCCTCAGGACAAAAAAACTATGCTCCAAGTCATGTCAGTATTTTGTTTCCATAGGTGCAAATAGATATTATTGGAAAATTTTCAAGGGTAGTTTCTTCCTGATTGGACAAATAATGAACTTGTTAATTGCCTATCATTCCAATTCCTAGGGAATTTTGTATCTTAAATACAATAGTATATAACAAACTAAAAATATTTCTAAAACTCTATCTTTAAGTTTAACAAATGAGAAAAATCTTACTGAAGATGCATTTGCTTTGATGTTTCACAGAAATCACTTCACTTTGTTAAATGCCATTTGCCTGTTTTGATATGTAGTGCTGACTGATAAGTACAAAAGAAAATACAGCATGAGTGATTTTATCATCTGTTAAGTTACCATTTCTTTCTTCAGTCGATTCTCTGAAGTATTTTAAAGTTAACTTATGAAACACAGAATTATATATAACAAATTGAGAATGAATAATCCAAGGACCCTTCTTCCATAATGAAAAACAACCAGATACTGACAAACATGCTTTTTGACACATTTTTTCCACCTTGGTTTGCAGATGGAGAAGAAATCTTGGGCCGGGTGCAGTGGCGCACACCTGTAATCCCAGCAGCTAGGGAGGCGGAGGCGGGAGGATCGCAAGTTCGAGACCAGAGGCAGTCTGCGTAATTTAGCGAGACCCTGTCTCAAAAAGTAAAAAAAAAAAAAAATGGGCTGAGGGTGCAGCTCAGTGGTCCAGCACTTGCAGAGCATGCAGGCGCGAGGCCCTGGGTTCAACCCCCAGTACCGCAAAAAAAAAAAAAAAGAAAAGAAAAAAGAGAAGAAATCTTATAAGAATTCCCCAAACTCTCCTCTAAAAAATGTGAAAAGTCAGGGTTGCAGCTGAATGGGCAACCAGATAGGCATGATGGGACGGCTATGAAGAAAAATGCCTTTCCAATAATTTAGATACAGAAGCATGCAATGGTAAACAATAACCAAGTGAAGAGAACATGAAGCCATTGATCCTTGGGACTACAGCCATATGAGAATGATGAGCTTGAAACTTTCACCAAGACTCTCAAAGATGCTGAAAGTCATCCCAGGGAAGTAGCAGCTCTCCAAAGAGCAAAAATAAATGCCACCTGGAGGGAAGCAGCTCCATTTCATACCTCCAGGCATCCAGTTTGTCCATGCTCACCAATAAAAAATTCCCATTAAATTATGGTTACTACCTTAAGCAACAGTCAACAATAGCAACAGGCAACAGATATAAACACTCCACTGCAAATGCTGGACTTAGTATACATAGGATGAAAACAACTACATGTGAGAAAGTTTAATAAAATACAGGAAAGTATCACAAAAATAAGCAGGTAGCAAGAAACTATCTAGAACTTAGGTAAATTTGAGTAAAAGCCAAATAGAAATTCAAGAAATAAAAAATTATCAAACATAATAACTCAAATGATATATTAAAAGTATAAATATATTTGATTAAGTTATATGATATTTTTGACATTGGTATTTTGGAATGTGAAGAAACACTCTGTGTCTAAACTATGGCACAGAGAGATAAGAAAATGAAAAATACAAAAAAATAGGAAATATGTAGAAAGAGGCAGTTTAACATACATTGAATATGAAAAATCAGGCAGAATGGATAAAATGGAAAATTACAAATATTTGATTAAAAAACAAGAATTTTTCAGAAATGTGAGAAGGCAAATTTAATCACAAAGCCATGTATTGCATTTGGAAAGAGGATTCTACAACATCGAGGTACACCATAGGTAACTGCAGAACACTAAGTACAAAGACAAGATCTTCAAAACAGCCAGCCCAAAAACTAGATCACCCACAAAATCAGAAAAGTTGTAGTCACAAAGGCCAAGTGTGGTAGCACATGCCTGAATCCCAGCACTCAGAGACTAGGGCAGAAGGATCATGAATTTAATCCAACCTGGGCTACATGGTGTGATCCTGTCTCAAACAAGCAAGTAAAACATAAAAAAAGAAAAAAATTGTGATCAGTGTAGTCTTTATAAGATCAATAATAAAATCCACAAAGAACAGCATACTATCCCTGAAGACTTATAAAAAGCACTTATTTCTTAAATCATATGGAGTATATTTTTATTTAACTAATTGCCATCCTAGAATATTAGGCCAAATATGGTAGGTGGTCTCCAAGGTCAACCCTATGCTCTCAGTTGTCATGACCTTGACTATCCAGTGTTATTGTTGTTTGATGCCCTTCAGTCAGGTCCAACTCATAGCAACCCTATGTACAACATACCAAACATTCTTTGACACTGTGCCATGTCCAGCACTGTTGTCAGTGGCTCTGTGCTATTCACAGGGTTTTTAATGGCTGATTGTTTCAAAAGTGGGCTTCCAGGTCCTTCTCCCAAGCCTACAGCACCAGGTATTCCCAGGCGGTTTTCCTTCCCAGTACTAACCAGGCCCGTCCTCGCTTAGCTTCCAAGATCTGACAAGATCAGACAGGTTAGTATGACTGTAGACTATCTAGTACTCTCCCACAAAGAACTAGAGGCAGCTCTGTGACTCAAGTTTAATCTACAGAGCACTGCAGAAGAAAATAAGACATTCTATAAAGAAGAATGGCTGGGGTTTAGCTTAGTTGGTAGAGTGATGCTCTGCACTCTCTGAAGACCTAGGTTTGATCCCCAGCATGGCAAAAACCGGAGAAGGATGTGGCAATCCACTCCTGAAACAATCAGCCATTGAAAACTTTGTGAGGGTCACTATGAATTGGACCTAACTCAAGGGCACTTAACAACAACAACAACAACAACAACAACAACAACAACAACATAAAGAGGAATGTGTTTATGATCAAGCAAAAAAAAATAAGTAAAAGCAAAAGAAGAATCAAAATTTCAAAATAATGGTTAACTTTATGGGGATAAGAATCAACTATAATTAAGAAGACAGGATGTGATAAGAAAAGAGCTACAATTTTATTAATAATGTTTAATTTCTTAAGTTGTATAGTAGTTTCTCAGTTTTCCATGTTATTATGTGACATATCTTAAATATATTCTACAAATATTCTTGGTATGATTCACATATAGCGTTTGAATGAGATATTAGAAATACTCGGCATTATATAGAAAATATCATTTTTCATGGGCAAAAAAATTTCTTTCCCTCTAATTCTCTAAAATATTTCTTACATTATATAAAATACATTTTTATTTAAAAAATTATTTTACCTATTTCATTGCAATTGAGAAATCTTATACTGGCCCTTAATTTTATTTTTATTTTTTAATTTTTGGAAGTGTTAGGGATCAAACCCAGGACCTCGTGCAAACTAGACAAGCACTTTGTCACTGAGCAGTATCCTCAGTCCCCTAGCTCATAATCAATGTCTCTCATCTTTTTCCCCAGAAATCATTCAATCATAAAGGAATGTAATGCAATATAAACCTTTTATTGTTAATAATCAAACTATGCTTTGGACTCACATAGTATTTGTCTTTTCAGTTTTATATAGCTTCATTGTGGGCCTGTTTACATTGAAAATGTTCAACTGACTTTCACTCTTGGAGGAAAGAATGTTAAATAAGAGTTAAAATGGCTTCTCATTTGCACATTTTATGTTTCACTATGTGGATAAAATGTATTTACCATACCTGGCAATGATAATAACACAGTGTATTATATTACGTCAATTTAGCATATTCAAAAAGTATAGATAAATTATGAAAACAATGTGCATTTACACAAATTTACTCACTAGTTTATTTAATTTATGGTGAAACACAAGGCTCCAGGAATTGATGGAATACCACAGAGATATTTCAGCAAACAGATGCAAAGCTGGAGGTGCTAACATGCTTAAGCCAAAAGATCTGGAAAACAGATACCTGGCCAAATGACTGGAAAAGATCCATTTTTGTGCCTATTCCCAAGAAAGGGGATCCAACTGAATGTAGAAACTATCAAATGATATCATTAATATCACACACAGGCAAAATTTTACTAAAGATCATTCAAAAGCAACTGCAGCAAGCGGTACATAGACAGAGAACTTCCAGAAAATCAAGCCAGATTCAGAAGAGGGCAAAGAAGCAGGGACATCACTTCTGATGTCAGATGGATATTAGTTGAAAGCAGAGAATATCAGAGAGATATCCATCTATGTTTTATTGACTATGAAAAGGCATTTGACTGTGTGGATTATAACAAAGTATGGATAAAACTGCGAAGAATGGGAATACCAGAGCACCTAATTGCACTCATGAGGAATCTGTAAATGGACAAGGAAGCAGTCATTCGAACAGAACAGGAAACACTGCTTGGTTTAAAGATGAGAATGGTATATATCAAGGCTGTAGCCTTTCACCATATCTCTTCAATTTCTGTGCTGAGCAAATAATCCAAGAAACTGAACTTTATGAAGAAGAACACAGCATCAGGACTGGAGGAAGACTCATTAACAATCTCTGTTATGCAGATGAGAGAACTCTGCTTACTGAAAGTGAAGAAGATTTGAAACGTTTACTGATGAAGATCAAAGAACCTAGCCTTCAGTATGGATTGTGACTCAACATCAACAAAATACAAATTCTTACAACTGGGTCTGTATGCAATTTCACAATAAATGGAGAAAAGATTGAGGTTGTCCAAGATTTTGCTTTACGTGGTTCTACAATCAACATTCGTGAAAGCACCAGTCAAGAAATCAAAAGATGCATTGCTTTGGGAAAAGCTGTGGCAAAAGATCTCTTTAAAGTATTGAAAAGAAAAGATGTCACATTGAAGATGAAGGTGCGCCTGACTCATGCAATGATATTTTCAGTCACATGACATGGTTGTGAAAGCTGGACATTGAACAAGGAAGACAGGAGAAGAACTGATGCTTTTGAATTATGGTGCTGGAGATGAATATTGAATATACCATGGACTGCCAAATGAAAAAACAGATCTATACTAGAAGTGCAACCAGAGTGCTCCTTGGAAGCAAGGATGGCTAGACTGCATCTTACGTATTTTCGACATGTAGTCAGGAGGGACCATTCCCTAAAGATGGACATCATGTTTGGGAGAGTGGCAGGTCAACAACAAAAAAAAGGAAAACCCTCCACTAGACGGGATTAACACAGTGTCTGCAACAATGGGCTTATACATAAATAAGATCTTGTGACTGGCACAGAATCCGGGAGTATTCCATTCTGCTCTACGTGGTGTCACTATGAGTCCTACCCCACTCAATGGCATCTAACAACAACAACATATTGCAATTTTGATAAGTGATAATTAATAGAAAAGAGAATATGAAGTAGTACAGTATAATGTATCTACAAAGGTTCCAGCGGGCACAGAGAAGAGCACTCAGTCTCTCCTAGAGATCTTGAGATGTGTTTACAGAGTAGGAAAGAGTTTAACTGCAATTTGCAGAATAACAGTTCTTCACTACACGTGGTAGAAAAAAAAAAAAGATTTCCTAGCAGAGACATTGGGCTGGGATTTAGCTCAGTTGGTAGAGCACTGTGCTACAGTCTCTGAGGTCCTGAGTTCGGTTCCCAGCACCACAAAAATGGGAGAAGGACCTGGCAATCCACTCCCAAGGCAATCCCGAAACAGTCAGCCATTGAAAACCCTATGAGGGTCTCTGTGAGTCAGATACTGACTCGATGGCACCTAACAACAACAACAACAACAAGCAGAGACATCACATGCAAATGCCAAGAAATGAAGATTTCTAACAAGTTTGCAGTTGAACTCATGACAAAGCCATCTTCCCACTCTCCAGGAATTCTATACAAAATCAATCTCTCTTTTTTCTCTCTCTCTCTCAGAAATACACACACACACACACACACACACACACACACACACACACACACACACTCAAAATACAAGTTCCAAAACTGAAAAGAAAAATATATTAGATCTAAGATCAAGGACCCTAAAAAGCAAGAATTCTCTCCCCTCCCTAGGAAACTTGAGGGTAATCTTTTGCTGTCAAACTCCTCTCCCCTATCCTGACCATGCATGTACATGAGGAGCTAGAAGCTAGAGTTAAGGTCTACTCTGAACTTTAGGTACAGCTTCTAGTGGCACAGAGGGAGCTGGAGCTAACTAAGTCAGAAAGCTGGGATCTCAGAAAGGCAGAATTGGCCATGAAAGGGGGAAGTAACAATAGCAATCAAAATTTTTGCCCGTTGGCTTAAGAAAGCAGCAAAGAAGGACACAAAAACTGTTTTGCATAGATGGAAAGGAGAAGAAAACTAATGCTGGAATCTGATATAAAAAAAATAAACACAACTAATACTTGGAAATGAATGTCTAGGGGGAGAACCATAGACAACATTTAGTACTAAAGATAGTATATGCAAGAGTATACCATGACCATAGATGGATGATAGTATGCTAACAGGTCATTTATAGGATAATCTAAATGAGACCATAAAATGAGTATGTTTAGAGTAATAAAAGGAATAATTAGAAACATAAAGCATAATTTAAAAAATACCATGTTAGATAAAGATTATATAGCAGTAGCCTTTTATAAATGAGTTATATTGATCAAAATAAACAGTTTAAACTAGCACAGAAATTAATAGAATGTACAATAAATCCAATGAAATTATTCCAAGTATAGCATACGTTGTTATTGTTGTTTAGTGCCGTCCAGTCAGTGTCCGACTCAGAGTGACCCTACATCCATAGGCGGAGCAGATTGCTACCACTTCTATGCTATTCATAGGGTTTTGAATGGCAGATTATTTTTTAAGAGTGGGTTGCCAGGTCCATCTCCCAAGGCTACAGCACCTGGTGTTCCCAGGCAGTCTCCCATCCAAGTACTAACCAGGCCTGACCCTTCTTAGCTCCTGGGATCTGACACTACAGTGTTATGGCTGCAAGCAAGTACAGCATATAGAGTATTTAAAAATATCAAATGAAGGTTGAGAGATATGGATAGTAGCACAAATTGTGTTTCATCGATTTATGTTTACTTTCATAACTAAGGATTTTATTTACATCATCTTAAGATTTTGGTGGTTTTTATTGTCTGTTTCTTCCTGTTCTCTCTTGACACAAAAACTTTTTACTATAATACTTTTATTTCTTGCTTTTATATTATTTTAATCAATACCCCAGACTTATTAAAATAAAACTTAAATTTTCCTTTCTGATATCTTGAATTTTGTAAGTCAGTATATTAATTTTATCTACTTATCTTTTTATTTTAAGAACATGTAAGTGAGGGCCTTTTTACACACCTGTAACCCCAGCAACTCAGGACATGGAGTCAGAAAGACTGCAAAATTCCAGGCCAGAGGCAGCCTGCACAATCATTGAGATCTTGTCTCAAAATTTAAATGCACTGGGAGTGTGGCTTAGTTGTATGGCACTTGTAAAAGCATGTATGAGGCCCTGGGTTCAACTCCCTAGTATAAAAAGTAAAAAATAAAAATCTTTGCTGAGTAAAAATCCTGTTTCCACATTATCCATTCAGAACTTTGAAGTTTTGATCTATTTCTCCCCTTGCTGTTAGTATACAAAGAATAAGGCTGAAGTCAGACTAATATTATTCCTTTTCACTTACTCTGTTTTTGCTGAATAGATGCTTTTGGAATCATTTTATTTTATTTAATCCTAACCAGGTTTCCATGCTTAGTATTTCTACAGCCATACGACTCTTGTGTCCGTCCGTTATGGTCAGATCTTGGAAGCTAAGCTGTGTTAAGCCTGGTTAGTCCTTGGATGGGAGACTGCGTGGGAATACCGGGTGCTATGGGCTTCAGAGATGGATTTAGCACAAATCCCCCAGAACAATCAGCCATTGAAAACTCTACGAATAGCAGAGAAGCACTGACATAGTGTCAGGCATGGCACAATATTGGGGAGTGTTTCATTCTGTTGTACATAAAGTCATTATGAGTTGGATTGACTCTATGGCACCTAACAACAATAATGTTAAATTTGGGTGCATTTTAAAAAATATACTTTGTCTAGTCATCATTCAGCACTATCTAACTCAAAGTTTTCATCAACATCAGAAAATTAAATCTCATTATGCCTTTGTTTATTGTTTTCTCTTCTTCAGTAATACCTATAATTAATAATGTACATCACTTTGAAATGACTTCTTATCATACATTGGTTTTGTTGCATATGAGCGTGTTATCTTTGTTCCTCCTCTTGTCTTTTCAATTTTTCCTGGTCTATCCTGATGAATTTCTGCTCCTGTTTCTCAGAGATTATGCTGACTGGAAACTACTAAACTCACAAAGTAGACTTCTATAATAATCTCCATATATCTTTAATTTCCACTATTCAAATTACTATAAAATATCAAGAGGATGGCCTCTTTTAAAATTTCTACAGGTTTGTGTTGTTTTTGCTCTTCTTCTGAAATCTTGACTTTTTTTCTTAAAATTCTACATGAGAGTTTTTTGTTTCTTGTCTTTGAAAGTTCTCCCACTATATTCAATTTGGTAAATGCTTGAATTGTTTTATTAGATTTAGAGGACAGATACATGTGCAATTTTCCGTGCCTGGCCATTTTTAATTAGTATAATTTTCTGCACAAAGAATTGACTCTGAAATATCAGTGCAACCTGGATTTCCAAGGCTCTGGATAAAATGGATGTATGAAAATGTGCCATGCCCAGCATGTATTTCTATTAGTTCTTACTGCCTCTGCTTTTCTCTGCATTTGTGGACATTTCGTTCCTAACCATTTAATATGTTGCCTGCAATTTCTCTCTACATTCCGCCCTATTGTTGTTTGTGAGGGATAAGGAAATATAGCAATTGAGAGACAAAAGAAACACTGATCACTTTAAAAAATAATATTTGTGGGTTATAGAGATGAATTTATGTTCTATTAGTATATACAACTCATGGGATATGACAAGAGGGGAGAAGCAGTATTTTTCCTACCACTGTTCAGGCAAATGGCGTTGCTTTATTTTATAATATAAAGTATTTGATAGTCCCAATTAATTTATGTTAATTATTTGCTGTCTACCCTACATATAGTAGAAATACTAGATTCTGGATATTAGTTGCTGGTTGGAATCTATTTCTAGGATTATTTAAGTTTTTTTGTAATCTAGGTATAGGTATTTTAAAGGATATTTTTGTTGGTGTTACGTTGTTAGGTGCCTTCTAGTTGGTATCCGACTCCTAGTGACCCTACTTACAATAGGCAAAACACTATTGTTAATGTTTCTCTGCTATTCATAGGGTTTTCAATGGCGGATTGATTTTTGTGAGTGGGTTGCTGGGTCCTTCTCCCAAACCTGCAGTATCTGGTGTTCCTGGGTGGTCTCCCATCCAAGTACTAACCAGGCTTGACCCTGCTTAGCTTCTGAGATCTGACAGGATCTGATGCCATAAGGCTATGGCTACAGGCGTGACTAGAAATGGAGATATGAGAGTCCAGGTCAAGATTACACAACAACTTGGTAGCTGTAGGCACTTGTACAAGTTTTAAATGTCACTGAGTGTAAGTATTCTCAGGGATAACATAAGATTGGGTGCAATAACATACACAACGAACCTAGCATATACTAACCATTCAGTTAATTGCAGGGAATTAAGATCAGGACTACTATCATTAAATATAGTCTACATATTGTTAGTACTTCATTTCTGATTTCATTTTGATTGATAATATATATAATTTGACATATTGGTAGAGCTTTTGTTTAATTATAAAAATTAGAATAAGAAGAAAGCCACCTATAGGATAAATATAAATTCAAATTAAATTTGTTTTCTAAGGTCAGATTAATCTTTTTCTTACTTTAAGAGAACACTTTTAAATACAGAAATTAAAACCACTATCCCATAAATTCATAACCAATCATACTATAAGTTCTTGAAAGGAAATATCAATTTTATCTTGTATGGTGATCTTATAGCATAGCACAATTCTGAATCCATTAAATCTAGGCTCATTTCTTTTTGTGGATCAATAATATTTTATTTCTAAATTGAAGATATTTCATAATATTTGAGCACTGAAATTTAATACAGTCCATTTGATTACAATTTTTAATCATGCAAGTTTTTTGGTTTACCATTAAGTCGTTTATCTATAATAGGATCTTACTCACCAGCCCAAGGAAGAAGGTGTGGGTGTGATCTTGTTTGTTGTTGCACTACCTGTTCTTTTACGATCTTTCTCAGACCCAAGATTATTTTTATCAGGGTGTGGAGAACAAGGTAGAAATACAGTGACTGGCTTCTGAAAAGGATGAGTTGATGGGTGCTGAACATGAATCAGAGGACTTGTGGATAGCACAGAATAGGAAGTATCTTGCTGTGTTTTTAAATATGCCACCAGAGATGGGTCAACTGGTTGAATCTATGTGTACATATATATATATATTGTGTTAGTAAAAGATAAAACATATTAGCATATTATTAAACTAATTTTCCAAAAATTTTAAAGAACATAGTTTTATATACCAAACAGGTATATACATTTTAAACAATGTTATATATGCATTACTTTTCTTAGTTGCATTGAATTATTGAGGACAACCACTTTGATCACATCAGTATTTTGTTTGTTTATTTTTGTCTTTTGGGGGTCTTGGTTTTTGGCTTCCTTTTTTCAGTACTTGAACCCAAGGCCTCAAATATACTTTGCAAGTACTCTACACTATGCTGCACTTCTAGCCCATTTTTAAACTTTTTTATCTTGAGACAAGGTCTTGCTAAGTCAGTGGGAATACAGGTTTTGAACCTGTTATCCTCCTACTTCTGTTTCCCAAGTCTCTAGGATTATAAGCAAGAGCCACCACGCCTGGCTATATCACCTCTTGTAATTGCAGAAGTCAAACATGACTGGTGTTCATGTTTTGTTATCAGTATATATCGAGTGTTGCAGTTTTAATACTTAAAATGTGTATGCGTATTTTTGGTACCCTGTGTATTTATCTGTACATTGTTAGGTAGAAACAATACTGTTTATAAAAAAGTATAACATTTGGGTCTTTGTTAACAAACCTTTCTGAAATCTGTGTTTCTTGTCTTATGTTATAAATAACTAAGAAAAATTCTGTAGGCAACAAAATAACCTAGAAAATTTTAAAAACTCATTTTATATAATTTCTAATTAGAACTATTGTTAGATCCAGTGATCTTTAGAAACTAGAAAAACAAGACTATATTTACTTGTTTCCTCTCACATAAGAATGGTTAATAATAAAAACTGCTAACATAATTCCAGATCATAAGAGCTTATGGAACATATTTATGAATAAAGTATTCTTTATATATTTTCTAATCTTTGTTCTTTGCCAACTATTTATAATACAACTGAGAGAAATAGAGAAGAGTGTGGAGAAATATTGAGGCCAGAAAGATAGAGACTATTGCTTAAGAGAATAAATCTTCTAAAATGTATATCGATATATCCTTATACACTTTGCAAATATTATTTGCATACATTAAATACTTATTCTAAAAATAGGCTAATTTTCACAACTAAATATAACAAAATATTCATAATACATATTTTAGTCAATTAGCTTCTCTTTTGCTGTCCCTAAGATGTAAATCTTGAGTTATATGAATGCTCCAAAATGTCTTCAATTGTTTCATAGATACTCTCTATATATGCTCACCAATAAATATCATAAACAAAATAATACAAAAGACTAGCTGGGAAAGGCTTTTGAATAAAGCCGCTGTTTATTCTAGAATGAGATTCAATGTTTCCAAAGTCATCATTCCATCTCCAACATCTTTATGTTAGTCCATTACATGTAACGTGAGAAGAATCCATTTGTTATATAAAATACTTGCATCCACTGCATCTTTTAGGAATGTGCTTGATAACACAGGAAATATAAGAGGAGAGAATCAGTTTTTAAATTTTTACCTTTAACTGTACAAGCACTGGTGAGCTGAAAACTCCTGGAGGGTAACTTAAGGATACTCGAGAATCCATGCTTGACTTCAGGGTGAGGCCTTTCTTTGTCACCGAGAAAGACTCTTTCTTTAAACAAGACACCACAGAAAACATACCCAACTTGTAAACTTTCACTGCAGCACAGGTCCCCTGTATGGATTCAAGGACATTTTACAAACTACGTGTTGTTTTGAAAAAATATATGCTGTATAGATCCTGTGAACTGACAAAAAAATCCATATGCCATCAATTTAATCACTACAATGTGGAAGAATCCCATTCACCAAAAATGGATAGTCTTTTCATAACAGTAAATAGAAGTAGATAGCTAAGAGCTCCTCAAACTTGGACTGCATGATAGAAAAATGGGAAAAGAATATATTTTAGATTTTAAATTAAATCCTCCCAAATGTATATGTACAACAGACAATCATATTTGATGTTTTCACAAATATTAATTCCTTCTGAAATCATATCGTCCTTTAGCTAGAATGGATTTTAAGTATCGATTTTTATCCAGAATACTCACCATTTTTTTAGGGAATTCGAAGGAACAGAATTTCATTAGCTGGAGAATTTATTCAAACATAGCACCTGTACTATCAGTAAATTCTTCCTTCTGACAGCTCACAATCATTTAGGATATCAAAATAAAGTGATCTTCTCTATTTCTTTCTGCAGTGGGAGCAGATGACTTCAGCGAGACACATTTGTGTTTCTTTTTTATATAGTAACATTCAGATGTGTAATCATATATGCAGGCCCATATTCAAGCTTTTTTAATGCATAAAAGGGAACTGAATACATAAATGAAAACAAAATGATCTACTTGTATAATCACTAAAGCTTAAAATGAGGAGGCAGACATAGAAGTAATTTGATCTATTCATGCTTCCCTAAATACCAGCTGGACTCCACTCCAGCATGAGTGAATAATCATGTGCATACACACACAAACATTTCAGGGAAAATCACAAAGGAAAATAATCTACCATTTGAAAGCTGACTAACAAAGAAATTTCACAATATCACTGTATGAATTCATGGTTGGGAAAATTCAATGCATGATAGTTGTTCTTAAGTGGCCAGAGGGAAAATGATGAGAAGGGAAAAAGTTCTCCTGGGAAACAGTGCTGGCTGCTGTGCATTGAAACCATATTTGCCAACATGGTAGCACATGTCTGTAATCCCAGTGACTTTGAAGGCAGAGGCAGGAGGATTCTAAGTTCAAGGCCAGAGGCAGCCTGGTAATTTAGCAAGACCCTGTCTCAAGATAAAAAAATTAGAAAAGGGGCTGGGGATGCAGCTCAGTGGTAGAGTGTTTGTGCAAACTCTGTGCCAGGTTTCAGCTCCCAGTACCATTGAAAGAGAAAGAAAAAAGAAAAGAAAAGAAAAGGAGGGAGAGAGGAAGGAGGGATGAAGGAAGGAAGGAAGCATGGACATTTGGCAGATACTGGAGAACTAAAGGTGTTTTAAGAATTTAATTTTTTTAATATCATAGGATACACATAAAAATTTGGAAGGAACCCAGAATTCAAATTTTCTTGAGCTAAAATTAGGACTAACTACCATAAGACTATTACAAAGAGAATAGTACACGCTTTTATATTTTAACAGTAGACAATGATTCTCTTTTCTTTTGTTTTGATTACCCATTCACTAAACACCTTCCAAATCCATTTGGTGAAAAGCTCATGTGCTGTTAGCAGTTTTTACTTTTATTGTGGCAATAATACAGACTGGCTAAGATTTAAAAAAAAAAAAAAACCTAATCAAGGGCAATGATAATCAAACTTTTATACTTACAGGCTTCCTAGTCTACATATAAAATGTATTAGTTGCAAGAATTAGAGTAATTAGAATAGGCTATCTTTCCTATTAAATGTAAGTATATCATCTTGTTTATAATTTGGAAATACCAAAAGTAGAAAAGGAAGAGATGTATTATAAACAGTTGCTTTACATTTATTCCCTGTCCTGGTCAAATAGGAACAACTTACAGAGAGCTGAAAAAGACAAATATTTTGATTGATTAAAATTAAGTTCAGTGGCCTTCAGGGAACTTTAACTATTAGTCTGCATCAACTCTATAATACTAAATTTAATAATTGTGTATATCCTCCCTTTGTAACGTGAATTTGTGGCCATAAAGAACCTCAGCATTATTACAATAAAGCCAACCATAAAAAGTGATAGTTTATTAGCAACAGCATGTGTATATAAGCATCTTATTATTTTCTTAAGTGTTTTATTTATTTAATCCTTACCATCTTACAAAGTAGACACTATTATTGTATTCATTGTTCAAAGGAAGAAGTTGAGTCACACCAAGGTTTCTTAATCTACACAAGTTCACATTGTGAAAATGTGTAGGGACCAGATATAAAATCCTACTGATATTCCTTCACTACTTACATCCTAACCTCCAAATATACTATTTTCCATGTTCACATTAAATTCATTTATAGCTTTATTAACTATATCAAGATATAAACCCATAATTTTTCATGTTTTACATTTTTTTATCCCATGAATGATGAAAATAAAGCAAATATAATCTGGGGATTCTAACACTCTACAATTTAGACAGGGGTCCAACACATTAGATACGTTATTCTAAAGCTAGTCAAAAGCATGAAGCTGATTAAGCCATGATGTTGGTATTGGTTCCTAGGTAATAATAACAATGATAATGATGATGATGATGATGATGATGATATTTATTGCATCCTAGATCCAAGTTTTCTATTCCTACCTTTGGAAAATAGTATCTGCTCTTTGACCTTTACAGATGGCAAAAAAGTATTAATGTACTGGCACAAATCTATCAACTTTTCCATGTGTTATCAGTGGAGCAATTATGTCTACACTGCAGTGTATTGGTCTGAGTAATATTTAGGAGAAAAGACAACAAGCGAATGTATATATAGGCAAGGATTTACTGACCTTATAACTTCCTCTCATTCTTTCCAATGAATTTGGTGTTAGGTAACTTGATTGAAGGTTTATATCAGACACTTTCACCATAATATCTCTATAAGTTCCCCTGTAACATGCAGTAAATGGAATTGCAATGCAAATTGGAAACGGAATTCTCTTTTCCTTATCTGAACATTCAACAGTGATGACATTGCTGACCAACTCTTCATTACCACTCACTATTAAAGAACTCATGCTGTTAATTATCCGGCATTCTAGATGTTGTAAGACATACGATGGTGCTGTAATGTAACAAGACACTTGGGGGTCAGTTCCATCATTCAGAACATCAAGATACCTACAGAAAAAAACAGAGCATTGTTTTTCCAATTATTTTTCATACATTTTATAGCTAAATGCAGGGTAGTACAAACTCTGGAGCACATTGACTTGCTGTGAACTTTAGTTCTCCCACTCAACCCTGTGACCTTAGCAAGATATTCAAACTCTCTATGCCTCAGTTTTCTCAATTGTAATATGCTATTAAAATAATATCTACCTCACCGGAGAGCTGTGAGTTAAATGCACTGTTTTTAGGTGCCATCGAGTGGGTATCCGACTCATAGCGACCCTCATAGGGTTTTCAATGGCTGAGTGCTTCGGGATTGCCTTGGGAGTGGATTGCCAGGCCCTTCTCCCATTTTTGCGGTGCTGGGAATTGAACTCGGGGTCTCAGAGACTGCAGTGCAGTGCTCTACCCACTGAGCTAAATCCCAGCCCAAATGCACTATTACATATTAAGTAATTGGAAAGAACTGATCTTGGCATATAGTAGGTATTATCTATATTACGTTGATTGTGTTGATTAAATATGTAAGATATAACTATTATTTACTAATGTTATTGCCATTATTATTTAAGTGATTGATTTATTTCTCAGTATAGTTCATTCCGCCTGCAGCCAAACCATTATTGTGTCCTATCCCATCATTTCTCAGAAGCTAAGAGGGTTGGACCTGGTTATTACTTAGATGGGAGAACAGCAGGTGCTGTAGGCTTGCGAGAAGGACCTGGTATCCCACTCCCAAAACACAATCAGACATTGAAAACCCTAGAGATAGCAAAGAAGCATGACAATAGTGCTTTGTTTGTGGTACAAAGGGTCGCTATGAGTCAGACACAAACTCAAGGGCACCTAACAACAGCAACCTAGTTCATTCCACAATAAGAATTTGAAGATTACTGATGCTTCTTGATAAATGAAGTAGTAATACCTAAATAGTTCTCTAAATTATGAAGAGAGGAAGTAATCAAGTATGAGTTATTGGAATTGCCTAAACACACTAAGTCAAATGATGATGTTTATTGGATTTTTTTTTAATTTGAGAAAGGTACAAAAGTACTGTGAATTTACAACTAACCACAATAATTGGGAATAGATTATTTGTAAGACTCAAATAATCATTCCAAAAGCTTATTTTGACTATTTTATTCTTGCTTTTTAACCACTGTGTTTGCCAAAGATTTTAAAGCCGTACAAATTTGAATACAATTTGAGATCGGTTATTTCCTATTTGTTGTTATTGTTGGGTGCTGTCAAATTGGTGTCTAATTCATAGCAACCCCATGTGCAACAGGCAAAACAGTATTGTTACTGCTTCTCTGCTATTCATATTCAATGGCTGATTGTTTTGGGGGAGTGGGTTGCCTGATCTTTCTCCCATGTATACAGCACATGGTGTTCCCAGATGGTCTCCCATCTAAGTACTAACCAGGCCTGACCCTGCCTAGTTTCCAAGATCTGAGGGGATTGGACACCACAGTGGTACTGCTGCAGGCTCCTATTTGTAGAAATCAGTAATTATTATTATTAGAATAGCTAATATTTTAATGTTTTCTGTGGACCAGGATTTAGGTGATACTGTTTTAGAACTAATAATTGGCACCATCTAACTTTAATATGGAAACCCAAACTCTAATATTATACATCCTCAAATCTTTCCAAAGTAATCATTATTTTATCCATTACAAATTCCAACTAATATCTAAAATTAATAGATGTTCAAAAACCGTTATGTGTTATGTCTCCACATTAAAATTAGTTTCTCTTCCTCTTGCTACTTCTTATTTCACTCCAGGGAAATTACTGAAAGATAGGCAATGTTGAAGAGAAATAAGATCTATATATAAGACAGCAGCATTTTCTAGTTTTAGGTTAATCAAATGTTAGCTATTTTTCCCTTAATGATAAACAGAATTTTAGAAGTCTTGAAAAATAGCTGAAATTGCAGAGAGGATCATTTACTTGTATTTATAATTCTGAAATTCTAAATTTAGAAGGAATTGAAAATTACCAACACATTGGTCTGCTTGAATCTTCTATAGTCATAGTGATAATGGCAATTCAAAAATCTAGAAACATTGTTCAGTAGAGGTTAGAGTGACCCAGCTTCATATAAATTCTCTTCTGTATCCTGGAAACCATCTCAATATATTCTTCCTCCATCAGGTGTGGTCCCCAAATGATGGGTGAAGTAGTAGGAGGAGACTTTTAAAGGGGTCTGTTCTCCTCAGCCCTAACCAAATATATCTATTCTAGTCATTAAAATAATCACATTGGCTTATTCTAGTCCTATCCCCTTTGTGTACACATTAGGACAGCTATACTAAAGGAGATAGGGCTCTTTTGGAAAGCTAATCATGGGAGAACCACAACAGTTTCTGAGCAAAGTTTTGTATATGACATATATCTTTTATGTGGTATGATGGCTTCCTAGCCTGAGGGACTGCAATGAATACTCATCTTCTTAAATATGCAAGCTAAGCAAAATGGGTTTGGCTGCCACAAAAAGGAAATCGCCAACCAGGGAACACCTAAAGGAGGTGTTAGAGGGAGTGGTTCAGGCAATGACTCAGTGGTAGATGTTTTGAGTCATTTCTGAATGTGAAGATATAAAGTGTCAATATTTTTCTCAAATGAAATGAGCAACCACATATTGACTACTTTAGCAGTCATTTTGCAGGGGTAGTAATTCTTGCATGAAGGTCTTCATGCATTGAAAGATTCATCCAGAATACCAGAATACCATTTCTGTCCTGTAAGGACATTTCAATTAAACCAACCCAACCTGTTCCTTTTGTAGATAACTAAGTTGGCTCAGTTGGTAGAGTGTCATTCTGTGTTCTCTGAGTCCCTGGGTATGATACCTAGCACCACAAAAACAGAAGAAGGATGTGGCAACCCATTCCCACAGCAATCTTGAAATAATCAGCCATTGAAATCCCTTTGGGGTCACTATGAGTCAGACGCACCTGCAGTGCACTTAACAACAACAACAACAACAACAACAACGACAACAACAACAAAATAGGCTAGAAAATTCTCAATTTTTTAACACCCAGACAATCTCCTCATTTTTTCTTATTATAATTCAAGAAGTAGTGATTTAGAAAATGCCCATGTTCTGAACAATTGTTTTATTTCTTATTTAGTTAATTTTCTCCTTAAAAGGAACATTTAGTATATTCTCTTCCTAAAACTATGAGAAAAAACAGTCAAATAAATTTCTGTGGGGAGTAATTTAACCTGAATTACTGATTTGGAATAACTTTTAGAGATAAGATGTGGAAATATAAAATTTTGTTCATGTATAAGTACTATGTATATTGCTATGCTCTCAAGGTTTGTGTTCTCCTAGAATTCATATGTCAAAATCTTACCCTCCTGTGTGATGATATTAGGAAGTAGGACCTTTGGGAGCTAATTAGGTCATAAGGATGGAGCCCTTGTGAATGGGATTGGTGCCATTTAGAACCAAGGGAACTCATCTACCACTTCCACCATGTGAAGACATATCAGGAAAGTAACATCTATGAACCAGAAAACCCTTGCTAGACACCCAATAGCCAATGCCTTGATCTTCTCAGCCTCTGGAACTGTAGAAAATAGATTTCTGTTGCTTAAAAACAACCCAGATTAGTGTATTTTGTTATAGCAGCCCAGATGGGCTAAAACATTTACTAACTACAGAAACACACATATAAGTAGGTATATATAAGCATTTCTCACATTGCATCTACTTACTCCTTTTCCATTATGTTATTCTTTTGCTTTAGACTCTCTGAATTATTAGGAAGATCATTCACATATTTATTGGAGATATCCCATGTTGTTGAGAATGCAGTGAATTCTTCTCTTTGGCTTTCTGAGGTCACTTGAATTTCTTTTTCTGTTTGCTGGATTATGTCATGAATCCCTTCCTTCTTGCCATTTGTGTCCTCAGCAGTCATGTGTTCTATTTGTTTATCATCTTCAATTTCTGTGTTATCTGGGAACATTGTGTTCTGTGACTCTTCTTGCCCTTTTACATTTCCATTCAGTAATGCATTCTTTTCCTTTTCCACTAATTCAGAATTTATGTGTGTTTTACTTTCTTTTAACTGGACCTGGTTTGTGTAATGACCTTCCTCTCCATTTGTGGGAGAAACAGTTGCTGTTTCTATGACATTTAGTTCCCTTTTTGCAGCAATGTCTGTGGCTTTCGTATCTTGAATGGTGGATATTGTCTTCTGTGGGGTACTTTCATCATGCATGCTGCATAAATTACACATCTCCTTTTCTTCTTTCTTTAGAAGCTGAACAGTGTTCCCCAAATGTTCATTCATTTTCATGAGGCACTCTATGAAAGTAATAATTTCTACACATGCACATACAGAGAATAAATACACAGCTAAACCAAATTATGCCTGTGTACAGCAAAATAATCTTAGAAACTTACAAAGACAGTGGGCATTTAAGCCAACCTCCTGAATGAAAAGTCATTTAATCAACTGCCACTCTTTTAACTATTTGAGGAATTGGAAATAAACCTACTTTTTTTTTTAACATAGCAGCAAAAGAGTAAACCTAATCACTCTTGCTCATTAAAATGCTTTGAATTTTGAAGATCAATGTCATTACTAGTTACAGAACTGAAGCTAACATCTTCCTCAATCACTCCTCATTTCGTATGATTTTGAGAACTATTCCTTCACTTCTGTAAGCATTATGTGTTATCAATTATTCATTTAAAATACTGGGCCAAAAATTAGCTGACCACCCCAAAAGAGGCCTGAATAGCAAAAATGCTACAGCTAAGTTATTGTTTGGGAGAAGAACCCAGCAACCCACTCCCAAAAATCAATCCACTATTGAAAACCCTATGAATAGCAGAGAAGCACTGACAATAGTGTTTCTTATGTTGTATGTAGGGTCATTATAAGTCACACACTGACTCTATGGGACCTAACAACAACAACAATAACAAGTTTATTTCTGCTGATGTAGATGCTGTATTGGGCAGTATAGTTTGCTTCTATGAGTACTGGATTAGGTTTACACTTTTCCTCTTAACGAGTCTGTGATCATTAGAAAATAGATGAGTCCGTTCAGGCCTCTGATTAGGGGAGAAAAATGGGTAAATAAGGCTTTCATTAACTCATCACTTTACTCTGTTTGCAAGATATGAAATCCCAACGTTGTTTAATAAATCTCTGCCATTTTCTAACTTTTAAAGTGAAAAAAGAAAAGAAAATTTCAAGTTAGTCTTCAAAAAGTAGCTACGATCATGCCATTCTCTAGTTAGATTGCAGTGGCTACTCAGGAGAACTAAAGCCAATCCTCTGCACCCTGAGGTGAACCCTCATCACAATCTGATCTGACTCATTTCCCTACATCCCCATTTCTTATCAAGCTCCTGATTTTGCATCCCTTTTCTCACAGCTAGGATCATGTGATGACTTCTTTCAGGATTAGCCCCTCTCTATTTTTTGGAATTCATTTCTGAACTAAGTAATATGTGATTTTAGGTCCCAAAGCTCAGTGTTTTTTTGAAACAAAACCACATGGTCCTTTCATTAGTTTGGGGTAAGCTTTGGTCTCCAGTTCTGACAACTTGTTATTTGTCTTATACCAGAGATCTTGTCTTTATTTTTAACTCCGGCTTTCTGGTAGCTGAGTACATGTTGCCTAAAACAATGCTCAATCTTCTCCAGAGATAGAAGCAGTGGGTAGGAGCCCCAGCCACTGGTTTCGGGGTCATGCTACCTTTGGACACATTTCTCTGATGCCCAGTATTTGACCTCTAGACTGAGTTTCTTAATATTATCTACTCTGGATTCCTGATGGGTAGCGCCTGCCCACTCACCTTGATACAGTATTACTTAGAGCTAGATATCATAACACCATCTGTCTTCTGACCTGGAGAAAGTATTTCGTCTAAGATCATATTCATCAGATACCATGTTCTTCCTGACTTGCTATACTTTTCAGCATCCATAACTGGACATATTCCCAAGAATTTGCCTCCCTACCACTACTTCTTTAGTGTGTGAAGTATCCAATTTCCTATCCTAGTCTATCTAATCTTCCTAGTGCTTTTGTAATTAATAGGTCCAGGCTCAAATTACTCTACAGTTAGAATATGCTATTCTAATAGAGAAAAACTGCTTGCTCTGCCTAAATGAGGCCTATGTTTTCTGACCACTAAGCCATGGGTTCTGCTAATAATACTTAGGGACTCCCAAATTTCCAGTTGCATAAATCCACAATTCTTTGTCTCTTTCTCCTTTCTTTCTCTTTCTTTCTTTCTTTGTTTCTTTGTTTGTTTCTTTCTTTCCAGTACTGAGTGTTGAACCCAGGGCCTTGCACATGGTAGGCAAGCAATCTACCTCTAAACTGCACCCCCAGACCCTACTTTATTTTTTACTTTTGAGGCAATCTTTCACTAAGTTGCACGGGCTGACTATGGCCTAGACCCCGTGATCCTCCTGGGATTACAGGCATGGGCAACAGCACTAGGCTCCAGGTCATTTTTAAGCTTCAGTTTACATTCCACATTTGTTCTAGGAAAATTCTAAACTCTACACCTTAAAAATGCAATCTTGTCAGTTTTCCAAAGCCCAAAAGCACTTGATTTTTGCACATCTAATGGGGCATAGCTAAGCCTCAAAGTCCCTTGGATTGTTGTGCTTTTGTCTTACCCTATTTCCCTATAATAGTGTTAGGCCACTGTCAACAGAGACTCTACCTTACATTTGTTTGTTCACTCACAGCACAACTCAGATACCACCCCACTATTTCTCAGAAAAAGAATAAACAACAACAACAAATACTTGCCTTGTCTGCAGATACATTGCTTCTCCTTGTCAAGCAGTACATAAAGCTGCTGGCAGGTAGAATACAGGGTCCCTGCAGTGTGCTCCAGGAGTTGGCTAAGGGCCCCACTGAGCTCTTGACCCAAAAAGACCACTGTGGCTGTCCAAGTGGTCCTACCAGCCTCCTCACAAAAGTTATCACCTAGGAACGCCTGCTTTAGCATTTGATTTTGCCTCCAAATCTGCTTCAATATTTGGCCTAGTTTACCTGAGCCCAAGTCTTCTGTATCCATTTTGTGCTCCAAAAACAATATGCTTCCTTCCTGCCAGCAAAGCCTAAAGTTTTAGCAAATTCAAACTTGGCGATGGTTGTTTCTCCTGAAATCTAGGAGATGATCCAAGTCAGCTAGCCAAGTACTTTCCTGCAACATAATAGTTTATTCAGCTTGTTGTCAACCAGTGAAAAGTTACTAGGTGACCAAAGGAGGGGTGTTCCTGAACCCTCAGTGCTATTGTGTACAGAATAGATTAATCATAGGGATGGAGCTAGCTCACAACATCCAACACTCACTCCATGTTAAGTTTTAGAAATTCAATATAGGACTGAAGACTCAACACTTTTCAAATTTTGAGGCAACAAAATATGGATTCCAGGTAGAGTGAGAAACTTATTAATCAAAGTAAACTGGTTTTAAAGTATTGCTAATAAAATCCCTGTATCCATACTTAAAAATATTTGAATGGCCAAGTGTGGTGGCACACTCCTATAATCTGAACATTCAAGAGGCAGAGGCAAGAGGATTGATATGAGTTCAAGGCCAACCTGCTCTATGTAATGAGTTCCAGGCCAGCCCAGGCTATACAGTGAAATTCTGTCTCTAAAAAACAAAAAAAGCAAACAAAAAAAAAAGGAAGAAAAATAGAAAATAACCCCACTTATGAATGAGAAAACATGATGCCTGGTTTGCTTCAAAACAATTTGAGAATATAGTAATGGTGTATTGATAAATAAGATTGTTGGCTATAAATGGGGGTCTACAATTTGCTCTAATTAGTATACGTGTATAATGTTTTTATAAGAGAGCTAAAGGAAAAAAATTCCTCCACTAAAGCAGCACTTATTATCACTGTTAAGAAGTATAATTAGTACTTTCTTCTCTGTAAGTCTTCAGAAAGATTGAGATAGGAACTTGGCCTCTTTGATAATTTCCCTCTAATTGGGTAAAATCCCCCTTTGCTAAAAGGAAGCAAACCTGAAGAGTGGCTTTCTCTGAACTCACGAGGAGTCTTTGCCACATATAATTAAAATTCAGATAGAGCGAGAAGTTCTCACTGCTGCTGCCCACTCAGCGGGCACACAGTGCATGGGGCCATTGTTGTGCAGGACTTGCAGAGGAAACCTGGGAACTAAGGGTGTACTGCAGAACAGCCTGCCTCCTCCTCTCCAACCCCTCACCTCTAAGAAGGGAGGACGCATGCCAGAGCAACAGGCTTGCATATGCCAAAGAGGCTCCTAAAGTTCCCGCAGAGGTACTGGAACCAAACGAAAGCTTTCCAAAGGACGCTGGAATGCGTCACTCCCACAGGCAGCACGTTATTTCACTGTAAGCACTGGGGTTCTTACAGCCACACTCACAACACCTGGAAGACACGATGGGAAAACAAGCCCTGTGAATAAAGAAGAAAACATGAAAGCCAAATGCCTTAATAACCCACAAGCTGCTTTTGCTTCAAAGAACTTGAAAGACAAGGAGAGGTACAATATGAGGACCAGTGGCTCCCGAGTAGGGTGGGGACTCTTTCTCTATTACAACGCTTGCTTTTCAGTGAACCTCTGTTTTTGAAATATAGCCCATATCACAGAAAGAAGCACATATTAAAAAAATATTGTCTGGCAGAGAAGGGACAATTTGGGTAACGCAAAAGAAGGAGGGAGGGATCTAGCAAAAGGAGGAAATCCTGGGAGATGAGAGGGGGGAGAGGAGGACCAAGGAGGAATGAGGAATGGGGGAGGGTGTGATCTCAGGATGAACACCCTAACTTTAATAGTCCTGGAAATAATTATAACACCAATCATACCAAAGAATGGTATTAATATAGATGGGCTAGAAAACTCATGTAGTAGTACTAACAATGTAAAAAGAAAGTTCACTACAGAAAAAGTTTCCATCTTAAACATAATTGGAACCCAAGGATATATGTTGTTGTTGTTGTTGTTAGGTGCCGTGGAGTCGGTATCCGACTCATAGCGACCCTCTGTACAACAGGGGAAACACTATTGTCAGTGCTTCTCTGCTGTTCATAGGGTTTTCAATGGCAGATTGATTTTTGGGAGGGGGTTGCCAGGTCCTTCTCACAAGCCTACAGCACCTGGTGTTCCCAGGTGGTCTCCCATCCAGGTACTAACCAGGCCTGACCCTGCTTAGCTTCAGAGATCTGATGGGATCGGATTCCACAGGGCTACAGCTGCAGGCTAGGATATATAGAAAACTATTACCATAAAAAGACAAGCAAATGGAAGAGAAGTCTTTGGGGGTGGGGGGACACGGGAGGAAGTGCACAAGAGGGTAAGGGGGAACTTATCCTTGTAATGTACAACAAAATGCATACATGGAAATGTCACAATGAAAAGCAGAATGAATCACATTAAGGTGTACATTATAAATTTGTAATTAAAAAAATAATATGAAACCTAAAAAAATATTGTCAAGTTTTTCTCAGTATTAAAGACTTTCTGTCAGGCAGTGGCTCATGCCTGTAATCCTTGTGACTTGGGAGGGGGAGGCAGGAAGATCATCAGTTCAAGGCCAGAGGGAGCCTGGTTAAACTAACAAAATCCTGTCTCAAGATAAAAAATAAAAAGGGGACTGAGGGTGCCACTCAGTGGTAGAGAGTTTGCTAAATATGCATGAAGCCCAACGTTCAGCCCCTCAGTAACTCAAAACAAACACATACATGCATACATACATACATACATACATACATACATACATACAGGCTTTCTGATTCCATTTTGTTTCCTTATTTTCTCTAACTCCTGAGACGTGTAATTCTCAAAAATAATATACATAAGGCTTTAATTCAATGCCAATTCTGAAAACTTTCTACATAACTTACTGTGGGCTAGGCACTACTGAAGCTCTGTGGTGGGGTTTTTAGAAATTCTGAGAGAGACAGATGCATGAACAGATTATTAAAAAAATCATAGTCTGTTGAGAGCTATAGAAGTCTGAAAAAAGTATCAAGACAGTCTTAGCAGTAAGAAATTAACTCTGATTAGAGGCCTGCGAGGTGTTTGAATTAGGAGCTAACGGATGAGTAGGCTAGAGAATACAGGGAAGAAATATTCCAGCATAGAAATAATATAATCAAAGGCATGGAAGTGTAAAATTACACAGTGGGATCAAAAAAAGAAAAAGAAAAGAAAAGTATAGCTTTAGAGGAAGGTTCAATTTATGAGTCAGGAGAAATGGCAAGAACACAGTCCAGTAATTGTAGAGAGTCTGGAGAAGTTAGAATTTTGTTTTGCAGCCAGAAATGAGAATTGAATATTTTTCAACCAAGTTACAAAATGACCAAATCTGTACTGCAAGGATGCAACTGGATTCCAGGTCAGAGACATGAGGTTGGGATACTTGAGAGGCTGTATTAAAGCAGCAACAGTGCAGGCAAGAGAAAGGGGTGTCGTGAGGGTATTTGGAGTAGAGTAGAGAGAACTTATTAAACTTCCAGATAGAAGTAGAGTAACAAGAAACATTGACAGCTCTTCCATTTATTTATTTCAGAAATAATTATTGCCCACTGGTATAAAGAACTGTGCTTGGTAGGGGAATATGACTAACTCACTGAGTTTAGGTGGCTACACAGATGGCAAACCAATTAAGAAATTTAGGAGGAACATCAAACTTAATGGGCAGGTATTTAGGTTAATTTTGAATTTGTAGTGTTCAAGATGGCTCAGGAAAATTCTTTAGAATATGTTAGAAGTTTAGAAGACAAGGAGGAACAGTATTGGCCTATTTGAACATTATCTGTAAATGGTGGTGAATGTAACCCTGGAAGAAGAAATCAACGGAGAGTTTATGCCAAGCATGTTTTAAGTGTTGAACGAAATTAACAATGGATGCTGGGTCATTGACCAATCTACACTCATTTCCTTGTACATGTGTGGGAAATCTCTGCTCAGAGAGAGAAAAAATAAATAATCCAAATCATTTCTCCTTAGCTTCAATAACATTTGCTATCCTCAAGTGTAAACTTGTCCTCTGTCTAGCTTCTCAAGAACATGTAATATTTGCAAAATGAGACCTACCACAGGCCACACTGCATCTACTTGTTAAAACAAGCATCTGCATGTTTCTGCATTTTGTTTTCAATTAATTGATGTCACTTACCACAGGAAGAGCTGACATTTGCAGTGAAGACACCCAAAAAAGTTAAGTGCAAAAGCTTATCTGGACGCTTTTCACATTTGATTAGCATCTTCACTGCTTCTACTAGTTAGAATTCCTTTCACTTTCTTACCAAAAATTCTGTACTTCCCCTGACATTAAAAGAATTACCACACAGTCTTGAATTCATGCAAAATACTATTAACTTAAAAAGATAACAATTCTTAATATTAAAAGTATCAAAGTACATTAGAGATAAAATTCAGATAAATGGAATAGTCACTTGTTTGCTCCTTAAAGAAATAAAACTGCAATGGACCAGACAACACACTGATGCAAGACAGGAGGTAAGAATAATAAAGCTTTAAAGCATAATAACATGTGCTCTTTTCCATGGAATGTATGGTGCCTAGTGGTAGACAGGTCAGAAGAGTTATATTTGCCTGAGGCACTGTGACTATGAGTCAATGGCATTAGTTCTGTTATCTGATTTTATTATCTTCTTCTGTAGTGGGATACATCAAAAGTTTGTTTGCAGACAGTCCAGAATAATTTTGTCTCACTTGAAAACTCTTCCTGAATATCTGTTTATCTTCTGTGTGTTTAAGACAACCTCATACAACTCCATGAAGGGTGGAAAGAGAAGAAAAAGGAATGGTTTCATTTTGTTCTGTTTTTGTTTTCCCCAATAGTTAGGTTTACTGAAAAGGTATAAATTAAGTTTATGAATTGTCAATGTGCTTTCAAGTTTAAAGCTTAAAATGTTTTTAAAAAGAGCAAATGATAAAAATAAAAGCTAACACTTCTAGATAAAATGATAGATTTCACATGTATTTCTACCTCTGCTTCCTCCTAAGATATCACTGAAATGGATAAAACAATACATAAATGCCAAAGAACAGAGGAAATGTGTGATGATAGACAAAACATGTCAACAAACTCTTGGAATATTGAAAGCAGATGGACAAGTGGCAAATAATTTCACAAGAAGAAGAGTTGAAATCTAGGCACTTAATAATGAGAAAAATAGGACAGTTCTTGCCGCAGAAGCTGCGAAAGTCCCAGCGCTTACATATAGTACCTCTGAATGTGAGAGTGAATTTGAAACTGTTAAGCAGATTTCCTTGTGACTATTTTGAGTTCAGGGAGATTACTCTGTCCCTCTCCTGTGCCCCATATATTTAAGCAACTGTCTCTTTCCCACCCACTAAAGCTTGAGATTTTCTGTATGAAAAACCTGCATGCAGCACAAAGGCCGATAGTCTGGACTGAATAGGGAATTTGAGGTACCTGTCATGCTGACCATAACTATTAGTGAAAAAGCTTCTATTTTATTATTTATTGATTGATTGATTTTATTTGAACCCAGCCCTCATGTGTACTAGTTAAGCTCTCCACCACTAGGCCACACCTTTCTTTTTTTCTTTTTTTTTTTTCTGAGGGGTTTCTGGCATCTAACCTGAGATTCTCCTACTTCAGCCTCCTGCATCACTGGGATTACAGGCATACCCCACAGGGGGCAGGCTGCAATTTTAAATAATGATATCCTACTCTATTCTTTGCCTGCAGCGGTAGCCCTGTGGCATCCCATCCCGATCCCACCAGATCTCTGAAGCTAAGCAGGGTCAGGCCTGGTTAGTACCTGGATGGGAGACCGCCTGGGAACACCAGATGCTGTAGGCTTGGGAGAAGGACCTGGCAACCCCCTCCCAAAAATCAATCTGCCATTGAAAACCCTATGAACAGCAGAGAAGCTCTGACAATAGTGTTTCCCCTGTTGTACAGAGGGTCGCTATGAGTCGGATACCGACTCCATGGCACCTAACAACAACAACTCTATTCTTTGGGCTGGGATTTAGCTCAGTTGGTAGAGAGCTGCTCTGCAGTTTCTGAGGTCCCGAGTTCTATTCCCAGCACTGCGAAAATGGGAGAAGGACGTGGCAATCCACTCCCAAGGCAATCCCAAAACAATCAGCCATTGAAAACCCTATAAGGGTCCCTATGAGTCGGACACGACTGGACGGCACCTAACAACAACAACTCTATTCTTCTGGACTGGGGTTTAGCTCAGTTGCTAGAGTGCTTCTCTGCACTCTTTGAGGCTCTGGGTATGATCTGCAGCACCCGCATATAACGGGGAAAGACTTGGCAGCTAACTATCGGAACAATACCAAAACAATCAGCCATGGAAAACCCTGTGAATAGCGGAGAAGCACTGACATAGTGCCAGGCATGGCATAGTGTTGGGGAGTGTTCATTCTGTTGTACATGGAATCACTATGAGTCAGACACCAACTCGATGGCACCTAATAACTCTACTCTTCTGCTCAGCTCTGAGAACATGGGCTGACAAATATAACCTCCTAGATGTAAAACCGCAGATAACTCTATGGAGTAACTAGACACCCTTAGAGAAAAACCAACTAGTTGTGAATCATTTAGTGCCCCTCCCTACCTTCCAACCCATGGAGGCCTGCCCTACTCCTGCAGGATTGTTCCACAGGAAGCACCTAGCCATAGCACTTGTTGTTAGGTGCTATATTTAGGAGAGTATTTCCTTCGTGTGTACCCTTTTCTGCAAAGCTCATTGCATACAGACTTAATCAAAAGCAACAGAGTCACACAAGAAAAAGGAAGACATTGGTAATAGGTAACAGAAAATTCAGCAAAGGAGAGAACTAAATCAGATGCCTGTAGTCCAGGGGTGGCAATGACACCATGGCCTAATGTGCTCCCAATCCAGACTGCAGCAGCATCTAAACAATCCAGGAGGCATCCTGCAGAACAAAATGGTCGTCTTAATCACTTGAAGACAGTTATTGTCGTCAGGTACTAACAAGTTGGGTCTGACTCACAGTGATCCTATGTACAACAGAAGTAAACACTACACAACACTGTGCCATGCCCTGCACTGTCAGTGCTTCTCTGCTATTCATAGGGTTTTCAATGGCTGATTATTTTAAGATTATTTGAAGAGTGGGTTACCAGGTCCTTCTCCCATTTTTGTGGTGTTGGGGATCAAAGCCAGGGCCTCAGAGAGTGCAGAGCAAACATTCTACCAACTGAGCTATGAAGAGAAGGCTTGCTATCTTATTAGAGAATTATTAGGGAGAATTATTGACAATTAAGCAAAAAAAAAAAAGGAAAAAAATTACAGTTATAAAACTAGGATAAAATTAAATTGTGAAGGAAAGGATACATATATCTATAGTATACTGTATAACTCTGAGTTGAATGATATTTACATAGCCAAAATAATTTTTTTAAAACTCTATAATTATCTTAAAATAAAAATAACAAGCTCATTACTAGGATAGGTCCATAGGATGTACATGCAACCAGTGTATATAGAGGGTAGGTATGAGAACAAAAACATTTGTTTCTATAATAGGAAGTTGATTACTTTAAAAATAAATATGTTAAAATGTGGAGAAACTAATATTCAGGAATATAGAGGTAAATGCTGGAAGAAATTGGTAAAATATTAAATGTGATTGCCTCTGGGAAGGAGATGGGAAAGAGAAAAGCAACTCCTGACTTCTACAAGCTGGTCTAGTGCCACTAGCTAGGCATTGGCTTTGCTACAGCCTGGCCTCCCAGCTAGGTGTTGTCATTCTCCTGTTGAAATAAAAAATTTGACAGTACCCCTCATCATGTTGGATCAAGATAAAATGAAGAGCTCTCTATAATCATGTTGAAACATAGATAAGACATGAATATTGTCCACACTGCAAAATACCACACATACCATTCTTCCAGCTATTGTGGGGGCTGCTTGTTACCAATTGCATCTTCAGCCTCTCTATAATCTGCCCTCCCTACAGATAAGATTTACTGAGAGCAGAAGGATGTAGCTCAGCAGAAGAGTACTTGCCTAACATGTACAAGGACTTCTGTTGCATTCTCAGTACCACAGAAAATGGAAAAAAAGAGATTTATTGAAATACTTAGTCATAACAGCTGAACATGCCGGTACACACCTGTAATCCCAGTGACTCTGGAAGCACAGGCAGGAGGATCAGGAATTTGAGGCCATAGGCAGCTTGTATAACTTAGCAAGACCTTGATTAAAAATAAAAAATAAGAATTGGGCTGATGGTGCAGCCCCCTGATAGAGCACTTGCAAAGTATGTGCAAGGCCCTGAGTTCATCCCTAATTTTAAAAAAAAGTGACTTAGATATAAAAGTCATAAACAGTACTGTCCCCACCTTCACATAGCATCTGCCTCACAGTGGGAAACTCTCCAAATCACCCAACCAAAGTACAAATCCCTCCAACTGACACTCCTCACAGTTAACCATGGTATGAGATTTCCTTCACAAAATGAGTAATGAGTTGTTCCTATTTATTTAATTACAAGAAGTTCCTGGTGATCTTTGGCTGGAAGACACTGGAAGGTGCTTGGGTATTTGGGATGTGAAGAGGACAAGGTGGAAGGATCTCTTTGTTGCTTTTCTTCAAAGTTGTGGTTATACTATATGATTTTTTAAAAACTATGTAGTTATATTACTTTGGTACATGCTAAATTCATACATTAGAAAAGAGTTAGAGAAGCCAAGTGTTATATTAATTACAAATCTTTTGGTAATGATATTAAAATTGATATATCATATCCAGTGAGTTACTTCAGACAGACTCCATTGACTTTATAAAGAATAATTTGTCATTTGAAAATTCTTTGATTTCAGTGGCAAATGCTTAACAATGAACGAAACTCTAAAGCAATCAGATGGGCTTGGTGAGAACTTCAAACAGAGGTTGGGTAGCTGCTACCTGGTAATGGCCCAATGTCAAGTATTTCATCTGGAGCACAGAGCTCTAGGGACAGACAAAGGCAAATAACTGTTCAATGATTAAGACAGTGATGAAATGTAACAAACATTCCATACATTCTTTTAAAAATATCATCATACATTTTTCTCCCTTAAACTTTTAACACAATTCCTTAATTGTGTCAAATAGTTTGTCAGGGTTCAAATTTTCACTTGCTTCATAAATGTCACATTTTTATACCATTATTAAAAATTGGACTCCAAATAAGGTCTACACATGTGACTAACTCCATGTTAATAATTTTTACATAAATTAAAGAAGCAGGAAACTCATTTTCAAAACCTTCTATGCCAAAGAAAATGGCCATGGAGCAGTTTAATGATAGATTTGAAACTTACCTTTCATTTTTTTGTCATTTTTACATATTGATGAGCCAGAAAAGTAAAGGAATGTATTCAAACCAAGTCACTAGATTTGAAAAATCATAGCAAACATATTGGAAGAGATATTTTCATTCCCTTGTGTTTAAGTAAATTTTTATATCTTTACCATTCAATTATAGTTGTTATTTATGCTGAGATGTTTTGCTATACATGGAAGTTTATTGAAACGTCTCACTGACAAATTCTACAGTCATTGTGATATAAAAAAATGTTTTATTCAGGGTGTCAAGAGCAGTACTAGAATTGACAAATAATTATAAATATTCAATTATTTGGTTAGCAAAAACTCCTTTTTAACAGCATTAATGGTCTCTGAAGTTAATTCTAGGGTTTTGGATTGTAGCTTTGCAACACTTCTCTGTTGAGTCATTGTGTTTGTAAAGATTATGACTCTTTACACAGTCATGGGCCTATGACAGAACCATTGAAATAAACTTTCATGTGAAATGAAAGCTAGACAATTTTCTTCTCTGCCAAAATTTTCTGAGACAGATTTTCAAAAGAGGGTGTGCCAGATACATTGCTACAGTGAACTTTATGGTCTTAGTATTTGGAATATGTTGCTATGCCTTCCTCACTGCCTCACTTCCACCCAGCATGATTATAGATTGAAAGAGTAGGCCTAGGGAAAAGAAAGAAGAAATACATGAATAAAGAAAGGAGTTTTGTTTCTTTTTTAAAGGACAGAAAGAAAGGGCTTAATAAGTTTTGACATGAACATATTCCACTATGTTTACCTCCAGGTAAAATTTTCCTCTGGGCATATTCTACATCTCATCTCCATAAAAGTATTTTCCACCTACCCACACTTTATGGTGTCTCTTAGAGACTTTATCCCTACATGTTGTTGTTGTTGTTGTTAGGTGCTGTGGAGTCGGTATCCTATTCATAGCGACCCTCATATGGTTTTCAATGGCTGACTGTTTCGGGATTGCCTTGGGAGTGGATTGCCAGGTCTTTCTCCCATTTTTTGCAGTGCTGGGAATTGAACTCGGGACCTCAGAGACTGCAGCACAGCACTCTGCCAACTGAGCTAAATCCCAGCCCTTATCCCTATGTAGAGCATATAAAGACTCATCCCTTGGAAAGTTAACTGTCATCAGAAATCTTATTCCTCACACTGCAAAAACGAGTTTGCAACAAGCAAGTTCTTCAGCATGAACTATAACTTCAACACCATGAAAACTCTTGAAGTGGGGAAGGATGCAGAGGGATGCCCAATTTACTTCTTTTCAAAACCAGTTGAACATTTTCAATTAAATTTGGTTGAACAGACTCCACCTCAGGGCCCCATAATGTTCATCATGACCAAGAGAGTGATACTGCACATACTGAAACATTAAGAGCCTTTATTTCCCAGAAATAAAATTCATTATAAATGAGAAATATTAAGTTCCTTCAAACTACAACTTTCTCCCTTCTTAACACAAATGTGTCTTAACACATTTGATCTTATATTATCAACTACTGTCTTGTGTCTTTAATATCCATAATAGTTATTTACTTGACTCAATATCAGAAAATAACTTGTCATCAGTCCTTCTTTTTGCTTCACTCTTCATATTCCCTCCCCCATTGTCCTCATTAGCAGGTTTGGGGCCATTCCAGGATCTCAATGCGTGTCAATGGAAAGAGGAAAATCAATCCAGCATTTTTTTCCAGTAATATTATTTTATTGGTAATTTTTAATGCACAACTTAACGGGTCACATTCTTCTAGTCTATCCTGAATCTCTCAACTATTATTGGATCTCGACCTATCTGTTCTTTAAGTCCAGTAGTATCTTTTTTAATGAGGTTAGGTACAGGAATGTTCAGTGCATATATATTTACTATTGTACCTTCTTGATTGATTGTTCCCTTTATTAATATGTAGTGACCTTCTTTGTCTCTTCAGAGTAGTTTTAACTTGAAGTATAATTTGTCTGATATAAGGATGGCTGCTCCTTCTGGGTTTGTTGCTGTGTTTGTTTTGTTTTGTTTTGTTTGGCTTCCACTTGCTAGGTATATCAATTTCCATTTTTGCACTTTCAGTCTCTGGGTGTCATTGCCAGTAAGATATATTCCTTGCAGACAATAAATTGTTGAGTCTTGTTTTTTAATCTAGTCAACTAATCTATGTCTTCTAACTGGAGAGTTAAGACTGTTTATATTCAGATTATTGAGAGAAGTTTGCTGGTTATTATAACTGTGTTGGATTATTATAACTGTGTGTTCCCAGTGGTTCATATACTACTCATTCTTTTCTTTATCCCTTATTTATATCCAAAGTCTGCTGGTTTTTTGAGTTAGACATGACTGATTCTTTCCTAGTTCTCCTTAGTTTGTCTGTCTCTCCAATGAAGTTTATTCTTTTTTGTATTTTTGTGGTGGTTACTGTCTTTCTTCCTTCTGTGTATGTAGAATTCTTTTAAGTGTCTTCTGCAGTGCTGTCTTGGTGTTTATGTACTGCTTTAGTGTGTGTTTGTCATAGAATGCTTTTATTTCTCCATCAATTTTAAATGACTTTGGTGGATATAATTATCTTAATTAGCAATTATTTAGTTTCAAAGATTGAAATATATCATTCCACCCTTTCCTAGATTTTAGGGTTTGTCTAACAGAATATAATTCTTGAGAAACTTCATATAATTTACAAGTGGGCGAGTATTTTTCTCTTGCAGCTTTTAATATTGTTTCTTTGTTCTGTAATCTGGGCATTTTAATTATTATGTGTCTTGGCAAGGTTCTTTTCCAGTCATGTCTATCTTGTGTTCTAAATGCCTCTTGTGGTTGGATGTCCATTTCTTTCCCCAGATTTGGGAGAGTTTCTGCTATAATTTTACTGAATAAGTTTTCTATTCCTTTAGTTTTTATCTTAGCACCTTCTACTTCGTGGATTCTTAGGTTTGGTCTCTTGATCATGCCCCAAATTTCTTGAACACTGTGGTCATATTCTTTTATTTTTTTTTTCCTTGTTGACATTTGAATGTAGTATTTCTTTAACCTTGTCTTTCATCCCTGATATTCTATCTTTTGCTTCATCTAGCCTACTGGTGATGCTTTCCACTGTATTTTTTATTTGGTTTATTTAGTTCTTCATTTCTAACATTTCTATTGTATTTTTTTTCATAATGTCAATTTTCATGCTGAATTTCTCATCTATTTTGCTGCTTCTACATTGGTAATTTCCTGATCTAGGTCCTGTATTGATTTCCTTACTTCATTCATTGGCTTGTTTGTGTTCTCTTTGAAGCCCCTGGTCATTTTTACAAGTAGACTTTTATATTGTGTGTCTGACATTTCAACTATTTCAGTATGTTTTGATTCAGTCCTTAAAGAATCACGGTCTTTTGGGAGAGATGCATTTCCTTGCTTTTTCATGTTTCTTGTGTTTCTGATTTGTGATTTGTGAATCTGTAGGAGGTGATATCACTTCCTGTTTTATTTGAGGGTCTTCTTAGTGAGACGCTTTCTCTTGAGATCACAATTTCCAGTGCCACTCTTTGGATGAGGGCTCTTTCCCCTCCCCCACGGGAAGCCATGGCTAGAGATGGGTCTTGTTCAGTCCTTCTTGCTGTTCAGTTCCATTCTGCAACCTGGAACCATTTCACAATCTCTTCTGTAGTTTCTGTGTTTCTACCAACCTTCTTTCTTTGACAAAGAGTCCATTATTTCCCATTCTAGCTCCTTTGTTTTACCGTATCACATGGAGTTTTCTTTTAATCTGCCATCTTAAATCAGAAGTCTAGGCAAGCATTTTTATTACAGGAACTTATCATTAGTAGTCCTGTTCTGGCCATATTTCCCACCCACTTTTCCCCTTTGACACATTTTCCATGTTGTTTTTTCCCCTGCTGTCTTTCATCACCTGACAAGAGTCACCTGGATAAATTCCCTTGTACTAGAGTCTTGCCAGGTCTGTGAGTTTCCTCACCAGCATTATTTGAATTTCTAAAGAATGAATCTGCAATGGTTAAATCTGATGCTTTTATATGATGCCTCTTCAGGTATTTCTCAGCTTATGTGGTCTGCACAGTGAAGTGGTGTCATAAGGAATTTTTTTTTTCCTGTTATTTTGAGTACTGTCAGAAACAACGTGATTACTTACTGGTTCATTTCTTATTTCAGAATTAGCTATAAAATTCCAAGGAAACTGCATTTAATTTAAATAATTCATTTTTAACTACTCATGATGAAAATGAGAATAAAAATGAATTTTATTCTCAGGAAGAATTCCATCTTTGTTAGAACACGGACATGCTAAGATTGTGCTACCTTTTAAAGATACTTTTGCTGTTACTGATGGACCCAGATAATAGCTCTACTGTAATCCCAGGTTCCCATATGGAATTAAATCTGATCTGGGTTATTTAGGTCACATACTGAAAAAGTGTTCTCTCTGTGTCATTTCTCAATAAATACTGGATGGATTTTAGTTTTCTCTATAATATATATTTATTTTTGGAGCTTATTAAATAGGTTAGTCAATTTAAATAGGTCTAGGCAGTAGCCAGAAGCTGAAGTTGAGGTTAGAGATACTCTCTGTGGTATTATATAACATAAGATGAAGATAGTTTTTAATTCTTGGCACCTTTCATAGGCATGAAAGAACTGAGTGAAGCATTTGAAATTCAGGTCTTAAAATCAGATCTATGCTTTACATGGGAGCACTTTTCATTAATTTTTATATTACTATTTCTAAGGAATATTACTTTTGTTTTAAAAGCAAAAACTCTAATAGATAGTGACTGGTGTAAGAATAATTTTGCCCAACTGGGAGTGGGAATATGTAAATCCTAATTTAAACAGAATAGTTTGTCTCCCCTTCTCCCCTTATAACCCCCTTTGACTTCAAATACATGGGTAAATACCTCCTTAAATTTAGATTGGTTTGTATTTTTTTAAATTTAAAATCATCCCTAGAAAGTAAACTTGATACTTAGGAATTTATGATTTAATTACATTTCAAGTAGTTCATCACATTATACAGGATGGTACAGTAAGCCAGACCCTTGTATGGGAAGTGATTTTCTTACATCTTGAAGGAGGTAATTTCTCAGTATCTAATTTATATCCTAAGAGGGACTGATGAGATATAATACCAGAATGTTCAGTACTTCTCTCTCTTTTTTTTAATGTACAGGATAAATAATGTATTCATACATGTCAAGAACTGACTCTTGTATTTTGATACTTTTAAAAACCACAGTTTCACTCATTAAATCTTCAAAATTCTAATGATTAAGCTTACATAGTAAAAAGAAGCAATTTCTAAAGAATTTTAAATTACTAATATAAAAACTGGAAAAGGGCTATAAGATATTAAGATATGCATTTTAAAATATTCAAAATACTCTCATTAAGAAACTCTAGATTTAAAAAAAACAAGACAAGATTTTATGGTACTTCACCAGCTCTTGTTTCAGGTAAAAGCTCAAAACTTAATACCTGGAAAACAATCTCAACATTCTTAGGGACCAAGAAAATGAAGCAGTTCAAGGACAGATAGTAAGGGAAATGCCAGAAATGTAAAACACACCGACACAAACACACATGCACACATGCACACACACACAAAATATTTGTAGTATGTTTTTTGAGAGGAAGAGGTAATCTAGGGGAGGGACAGTCACAAATAAGACTGTTTTGAGGATTTTTAAAATGGGAATTGGAATCCTTATCTTTGTCCAAAGAGATAAGCAGTATGTTTGCATGACTTTGAAGACAGATATTTTGAGCCATTACTTAATCCAGCAGCTGTGGCTATGCCCTTTTATATGATTCACAAAGAAGCAAAATAGAGTGAGGCCAGTGAATTCCATGTGGCTATGTGAATGCAGATTCAGTCTCCATGCAGTGTTAACTGTTCTTATGCAATACTGATAATGGTCAGCCTATGATTTAGCTGTGAAATTTTGGACAACAATAGATATTATATCCTATTTGGGGACAATTCTAATCAACATCACCTGCAAGCTGTGAATAACACAACATCAAGACAAGTTCACCAACCATAATACACTCTAGAGAAACCAGGTGTTCACCACCAAAGCTCTGCTGACTAAAAATGAGGACAACTGGCCTATACTCCTACCTGTTTACAGAGCACAGGACCCCTGATGTGGGATATTCGTCCACCAGGCAACATACACTGTAGGCTTATTGTGTGCTTAACATTGTCCAGATTCTGTAGGTGGCTTAAAACAATTAGTTCTTGCCTGGCACGGTGGCGCACACCTGTAATCCCAGCAGCTTGGGAGGCGGAGGCAGGAGGATCGCAAGTTCAACACCAGAGGAAGTCTGTGTAATTTAGCGAGAACCTGTCTCAAAAAGTAAAAAAATGGGCTGAGGGTGCAGCTCAGTGGTCCAGCGCTTGCAGAGCATGCAAGTGCAAGGCCCTGGGTTCCCCAGTACCACACACACACAAAAAAAGAATTAGTTCTTGTCCCTATGGATCTTAAAAAGTTATCTAGTTGGAACTTCTAATACTGCATTTGCTCAAAAGAGACTAATAATTTGTGTTCAAAAGAGCAAATGAGCCATGTATTAAATAGGGTTTTGAACGAATGTGTGGAATACAGTAGACAAGGATAGCAAAGGAAGAAATATAGTACATAGCACAGGCAGGCAATTCCAGTGATAGCTGTCAAATATAAACTTGACATCCTCAAATGTAGCTTTAAACCTGTTGCAAAGTCCCATCTTGTGGAAAGAACAGGGAAACCACAGATGAAGCAACAGTGTGGCAGTCAGGAGAACTCCCCAGTAAAACCACCCCCAGGAGTACAGCCACAGCAGTGAGGAGGCCCATTTCCCTCCTCCTCTACTGTAGCTGTAATCAAGCACATCCTGTTTCCGTGGGAACAAGAACTGTGAGGCAGCCACATCTTGAACTTAAATGAAAGAAATAAGAGAGACAAGAAAAGAGAGAGGAAGGGAGGCAGGGAAGAAGGGTAGAGGAAGGAAGGAAGGAAGGAAGGAAGGATGGAAGGAAAGAAGGATCCTCAGGATTATATTACGACTTATTATTAGCAATGACATTCTTCTACTCTATCCTGAATTTCTCAGCCTAGTGGGAACAATTTAATTTTGTTGGCCCAGAGAAGAAATTTTAGATCTGAGTTTGGATAAAAATTTAACCACTTTTTTTTTTTTCTGATCTTCAATGTGTAAGGCACTGAAAGATGAGGTTTTATACACATCTGCTCCCTTTCTAGGGGATACTGGGATTACTATTCCTACATTATGTTAACTTCTAATGTGACTTCCCCCCTATGTTTACTCTTAAATGATTTTCAGGTGCACAAAAAAATGGAAAACCAATGGAAGTATACATTATGAGAAAACTATTTATAACCCTTTTCAGCCAAATCTTGAGATTCTATATATTTGGATCTCATAAACTTTCAGAACAGTGTTGATTTTGTACTTTAGTAAATTGTATCAGCTATATAAAATATAGTTTTCGTTGAGAGTTTGAGAGATATATCCTTTAGAAAACGTCAGTATCAAGATGAAAATATAGTTTTATCGTACTTCATAAATTCTTGATCAAAGGTTTATCATGAGTAGAGAATTCTATTTCAATCTTGCAGAAGAACACAGTAGTAAGCACATCAAAAAGATGTGTATTACACCAGAAATATAATTAATATCTGTGTCATCTAATACATACACAGTTACATACACCTTCTAATATGTACTTCATGTGTTATGGAGAAAGTCAGTACATTTAGATAGATGCTGATTGCTTCAATTTTAGACCCTAAATTGAGCGTGATAGCATAAAAACATGTTTATTCATTTAATAAAAGTTTACTAAGCACATATTAGGCTTTATTAATTTGGTTTGCCTACTCTTTTAGGCACTGGAGCTAAAAACCTCATTCTTCACATATCTGATATTAAAGTGTACATCTTATATCCTATGTGTGTATTTCAGCCCACCAGGAGCAGCTAGTTAGCTACTTATGTAAAATAGACTTAAATAAACAAATTCCTAACGTTGTGTATTCTTCCTGTACTGTATGTTTGTGTTTGGAGTTCATCTTAGTTCTACAGGTAAATGAGCTGTTCTTAACCTGTTGCAGCATGTAAAGATTATCTGGTATTTCACAACAAAGTTAATACCAAATTTTTTCGCATGTGATTGTTTTGTTTATCTTGACTGCTAGAAAAATCATTAACAATTATGCTAGAAACAACGTAAATCATGGTACAGTAACTATTTCCAAATAGTTACTAAGACTGTTCTTTATTGTGAAGCTTAGTATCTGTTTTTCACAATATATACCATAAAAGTGTGGTTTTAAACTGGTAATTATTTCACAAAGCACTAGAATGATTAAGAAATTATAGATATATTTAGTACTATTTTCTCCCCATAATGAATTAGCCCTTTTGACTGGTTAAGGATCCATTTTCATGATGCCAGATCACTGAATGGAATTTTGAGTTCTTGGGTTTCAAAAGCCTCATTATTTGATATAACATTCAAATCTATTTTGGAAGGAAATGCTTCATTACAGTCCATTCCCTGAGGGGGTCTTTCTTAATAGATACAAATTTTAAGTTTGGACATTTCCTTTTGCCACGACTGCCTCTTATTGTCATTCTCAAGTGTGCTTTCCCATGATAATTATGTATTTAAATGTCAATATCAAAAGAACCCTAAATTTAGAAGGAATCATACAACTCCAGAGCTGGAAATAATCCCTTACGTCTCTCTAGTCCAACTCCCTTATGTTATGAATGAAGATACTGAGAGTTAAACTAACTGCCTGGTCTGAGGTTTGTATGTCCAACCAGTTTCATGTTCTGGTTCCAGCATCTGACCCAGGTTAAAGGGAGATACTCATTCTTTTAAATGTAAGTATGAGATGCATATTTACACAGTAGCTTGAACTGAAATTGTCAAATTACTCACAACTTCATTAAGTATTATTTCTTTTTAAGATTTTGTCAGTGATCTGTATAGTCATGTTTTGGGTAAACGTTATATATGTTAGCATATAATTTATTTAACCCCCACAGGTCTATCAGCTTGTCATACTGTGGGGGCTTTGTGTGTTGCTGTGATGCTGAAAGCTATGCCACTGGTATTTCAAAAACCAGCAGGGCCACCCATGGTGGACAAGTTTCAGCTGAACTTCCAGAATAAGAGAGACCAGGGAGATGGACTCAGCAATCCACTCCAGAAACAATTAGCCATTGAAAACCCAATAAATATTGCCAGGCTCAGTGGAGCACACTTCTAACCCCAGCAACTCGGGAAGCAGAAGAAAGAGGATTGAAAGTTTGAGACCAGAGGGAGTCTATGTAATTTAGTGAGACCCTCTTTTAAAAAGTAGTCCAGCACTTGCAAAGCATGCGAGCACAAGGCCCTGGGTTCAACCCCCATGCCACAAAAAAAAAAAAAAAGAAAAAAAGAAAAAGAAAACTCAGTAAATAGCAGGGAAGTACTGTCAAATGTAGTGCTAGAAAATGAGTCCAGTAGGCTGGAAGTCATTCAAGAACCCACTGGGGAAGAGTTGCCTCCTCGAAGCAGTTGTTGTTGTTAGATGCTGTCGAATTGTGTCCCACTCATAGCGACCCTCATAGGGTTTTCAATGGCTGATTGTTTTTGGATTGCTTGGGGAGCGGATTGCCGTGTCCTTCTCCTATTTTTGCAGTGCTGGGGATAGAACCCAGGGCCTCAGAGAGCTCAGAGCAGCACTCTACCAACTGAGCTAAACCTCAGACTTGACCTTAATGATGGGAATGGTGTAAAGCCCCTGGGACCTCCTTTTGCTGATGTTCCATGACTCAAAATGTGAAGAAACATAGTGTCTGCATCAATGGACTCAAACATAACATAAAAAGTTCATGTGCATGGAGCTGTGTTGTGTAGTGTTTTGTTCTATTGTATAGAGGATTGCTATGAGTTGGATCTGATGTGATGGCATCCAACAATAATTTATTTTAAGTTTTTAATACCTTTATTGTCCCACTCAACTCTAGAACAGTATAAATATTTAAATGTACTTAAACTAAATTCATATCAATATGATCAAATAAAGTCAGAAAGATCAGAAATCATACAAAGGAGAAAAAATTACATAACTACAGATAAGATAATTTTTAAGCACTGAACATAACACTGAGTTTCCTGGCTATCCAGACAACAGCAGGCTAAAAGTCTTCATCCCATTTTTAGGTAAAAGGACGTATAAATCTTTTCTAATGCTGATAATTTTATTATCTACATCTTTGCATAAAAGATACTAAAATAATGAAGAAGATCTCCAAAAGAAATTTTGAAAAACTATCAAAATTTGTTCATGGGTCTTGTATTGAATCTAGTGAAAGCATTTGAATAATAAATTATATTCTTGGGGAATAATTTTCTTTATTGCAATAATGTACTAATTTAGATATGCATATTACTGATAATATCAAGTGAAGCAATCAAAGAAATAAGGATTAACTTTTCCCTTATAGTCTTATTCAAATATTGGATTAGCTGTATTTGGACCAGAATATATTCCAGTCCACTCAATGTTGCCCTGTGTACAGTGAGATGAGGTGTATCTCTACTGCCTTGCCTGGCTATTCTTCCAGTGATAACTTCACTCCAAAGGCCCAGTGGAGGTGGACAAGATAGTTTGTTTTTGTTGTTAGGTGTCATCAAGTTGTGTCTGACTCATAGTGACCTTTATAGGGTTTTCAATGACTGATTGTTTCAGGGTTGCCTCAGAAGTGGATTACCAGGTCCACACAATAGTAGGAAGACATGAGAGGGAAGTGGTTCAATGTGATATCAAGACAATAAGATTTTCCCCTTCTAACCATACAGCTGCTCAGTCAGAGTCTGGCAATAGTGAGGTCAGCGTGTGTAAACTATGAGTATAAACTATATTAAAAGAAAATCTTTTATTTATTTATTTTTTATTTATTTATTGTACTAGGGGTTAAACTCAGTGTCTCCTGCATGCTAGGCAACTGCTCCACAATGGAATCATACCCCTAACTCCTTTTGCAGTTTTTATTTTTTATTTTATTTATTTATTTATTTATTTATTTATTTATTTTGAGGTACTGGGGTTTGGACCCAGGGCCTCGTACTTGCATACTCTGCAAATGCTGGACCGCTGAGCTGCACCCTCAGCCCATTTTTTACTTTTTGAGACAAGGTCTTGCTAAGTTATGCAGAATGCCTCTGGTCTCGAACTTGCGATCCTCCTGCCTCTGCCTCCCGAGCTGCTGGGATTACAGGTGTGCGCCACTGCGCCTGGCCTGTAGTTTTTATTTTGAGATAATGTCTCACTAAATTGCTCAAGCTGCCCCTGGCCTAGGACTTGAAATCTTCCTGCCTTATCTTCCTGAGTCACTGGGATTATAAACTTGAGCCACAGTGCCCGGCTCAGTTAAAGAAACTCTTGACTTGAAACTCTATATGAAGAAAGAAGTCTAGAATTAATACTTTGGCAGTTTTCATCACTGGTGGTCTAAACAAATTATAAAGGTCAATTTAAAAAGAAAATTAGTCATCTGTTAATTAATTTTCTCTGTTTTAACCTTTTGGTCCTAGAATTTATTTTCTTAGTGTACTACTGACATTATATTTATTTTACATTTTCACCAATATGTTCTTAGAGGCCGTCAGCTGTACTAGATTAGACATGCTAGAAACTTATTAGCTGAAATATAAGTGGGAGAAAAGGATAGAAAATTGGGAAAGATTGGTTCTGACTTTTCGTGAAAGACAAAGAGAGGGAGGGAAGAAGAAAAGGAAAGAGAGAAGGGAAGGAAGGAAATTAGTTTGGGTCAAAGCATGATTGGTGGGACTTGCAGTTGCAAGGAAATTTCTGCGTGGCCATTTGGGAGGTCTTGAGCCCAGGAACATACCTGTCTAAGTATCATTGCCACATCCAGACATTGGCTGGGAACCAGGGAGAAGGAATTGACCTGGCATAATTGAGGCGGTAGGTTCCAGAGCCTAGGAGCTATGGCCATAGATTAGTTACACTCTCAACTATCAGAGATCTGAGTCACATTCTCATGGTAGCCACAGCAATGTACATATTAATAGCCTTAATTTACTTTGAGCAGAGTTAATCACACAGATTTCTATTTTTGTTTATCTGTTATACATGCAATAATAAAAATCACTTTTTGAGTGCCCACCATGTAGCAGACACCGTTAAAAGCTTTATATGCATTATGTCATTTCTTTCTCCCAAACACCCTGTTACTATTGCCATTTTATAGATGATGACTTAGTACCATTTCTTGTTCAGATAGGCTATGACAGATTACTCAGTCATCTTTATTAAAGTAAGAATGATGTTTCCCAGAATATCCTCACCTACACAGTCCCCTTACCTACAGTGAGCTGAAAGAACTCCCAAGAACTTTGAAAATAGGACATGATGCACTGATCTCTGACATTGATCTGACAGCTGTTTTGCAGACACATGAGAATAGTTGAAGTACAGACACATCAGGAGAGATGAAGTAGTGCTCAGGGAGTTCCCACATGGCTTCCTTCTGCTCTGCTCTATTAGCAGGTCCTCCTCCAGTCTACTGGTTCTGATTGTCAGTAGTAGCCTCCAGCATACCCTGAACCCTTGGCTGTAGATTCACAAAGTTGGCCACTCCACAGACAGCGACTTCCCATGGCCTCTCCTTTATGGTTCTAATCTAGCACCTGGACTGCTTGGCTTCTCAGATTGACTGCTTCCTAACTTTCACCCCGACCCTCTACTTTTCCCTTCCAGACCTTCTAGCTCTTTCTGCAGTTATGTAAAGACTAAGTCCTACAAACATTTTTTTTATTCCTAGAGCACATAGTGGGTCTCCTTTCCATCCTGATTCTCCCCACTCACTCACCCATTTCATGCAGTATCAGCCCAATGAATGAGTTGAATGAAAAGGCAATTTAAACCTAATCCAGAAGTTGAGATCTATGCAGTTTGGCTTCAGAGTGTAATACTCTATGTTCTGGATCAAACCAAGCACAAATAATTTGTTTTAAATACCAAATATTAGAAGAAAGGCTGGGATTTAGCTCAGTTGGTAGAGTGCCACTCTGCAGTTTCTGAGGTCCCAGGTTCAATTCCCAGCACCACAAAAATGGGAGAAGGATGTGGCAATCCACTCCTGAGGCAATCCTGAAACAATCAGGCATTGAAAACCCTATGAAGATGGCTATGAGTCGGACACAACTCTGAGAGCACCCAACAACAACAACAACAACAATGAGAAGAAACTCTGAAAAGAAGTTCTTGAAATTGAAGTACCTCATTTGTAGTTTAAAGCACTCAGTCATAGTTTCCCAATACAATTATTCATGCTACTGTTTCATAATGCATGATATCTACCAACATTCTGATCAAAATTAAACGACTAGGAACATCTTCAAATATCTCTGGTTGGAACTGCAGATTTTTGAGTCCTAGAAAGAAAGGGATAATATTTTAGTCTAAGCAAATTTTAGGAGCAAATGTTATCAGTCAAGCCTCTAATATTAAGTAATTCTTAATGTGTCTAAAATTCCCTGCAAAGTACATCTAGATGCCCAATGGAGTTATTCTGAATTATGTCAATATATAGAGCTATATATTGAAAAATATTCTTCCAAAATAATGATTCTGCCATATTTTATATGAAACATTTTTCTGAGAGTAATTGGATGACACCTCTCACTTTTATGCTTTTCAACTTCAAATCTCGACAAATAAAAATCAAAGGAAGAAAAAATATTACCAATGTTATCGTCATACCAACCTGAAAGAAAAGCTATTGGACCATAATAATAGTCATACATGGTTTTTCTCTTGAGTACTCTATTTATCTAGTGTGTCTCAGCCCCAAAGCCACCCTTCTGTATGCCTGTGTGTGGTACAACTTTGCCAGTCGATATCCCATTAGGTTTTGGAATAAGAGCCCTGGAGGGAGTCCAGAAGGAGAAGAAAGGACAGAAGACCTCCTTCCTTTCTGGCTTGTACTGCCTGGCAACAATATTTTTATTACAGGAGGGGCCACACACTTCTATTCCTTTTGTCACTTCCAGGGCAAGTGTCTCAGCATGCATTAGAGATGCAGCAGGCACACCGGCCAGTGAGAAGAGGCCCTTCTCTGAGCTGCTATCCTGGTAACCTTTATCTCTTCACTTTTGTTCTCACAGATCCAGGGGTAAGTGGTTTCATGCTTTTGATAGCCCTGGGTTTACCCCACTGTTCCATCTTTGCTCTCAGGGCCTCCAACACAGTGTCACGATGGCTTGTATTAAATCCTGTCTGTTGAAGCACTCAGGAATTCTTTTTTCTTCACTGGACACTTTCTGATACACTCATTGTTCTATGACTTTCTTGCATGTGAAGGTGGCTTTGTCCTTCGCTGTGTTCTTCTTCTACCCAGCCATTTATAAGTATTTCCATGGTATGCCTTGATTGTTCTCAAGAAGCATCCTGTCAGCTGTGAGGGGGTGCCTGCAGTTTTCTTCTTCTGGGAAGATCCTGTGACGTCTGCTGCCAAGGCTTTGAAAGCTATGTAATTAGAGTCGGGGCTGTGAGGCTTCCTCCTTCTGAGATTGCAGGAACTGGGAGGACTTCCTGTCAGACAGACACCAAAGATGGCCTAGATGGGGGTCTGCTGCCCGCTCTGCTGACCACACTCGTTGCTCCAAAAGTATATATCTATTCTCCTGGGATGCTTTTTTAAAGATGTACTTTACAAATTACTTTCATGTGGATTTCTTCATATCTTCTTGACATATAGAAAACAGCTTTCACTTTTGCAGTCAACTTTATTACAAGTCCTACACTATGGCAGTGGTTTGAGTCATGGGGTTGACCTGAAGGAAAAACTGCCACTGATAGACCTTAGTACTTTAAAATAACCACCTTCCACAGAGGGGGAGAGATGCCACCGCCATTTTGCCCTTCTTCAACAAGCTTATCAGTTTTAGTTTATTTTCATTTCATTTGAACAAGAGTCTTCTGATAAAAATAAAACGAAAACTATTAGCATAGATCCTCTAGATGTGCGGAGACTTCTCTAAATTCAAAGATAAAATGCCTGCATTTCAAAATGAGTTCTTCACTGCAAATTTAAAAAGAAATATATTTACATGACCTATAACTCAGGATTCAATATAGTTTCTCTCAAGTTTTATAAAATTTAGAAAAGAAAATATTTTCTCTGTATTTATTAAAGAGTATTGCTACTTGTATATGAACTCCTCAGAAACCCAAAAGCCTACATTCCTTGAAATCATATTTGTGGAGGCAAAAGACTTATTAGAAAAATTTTCATACTTTTATTAAGTGCTTCTTGGAGGCTCCAGAATATAAGAAATCTCATTAACTTGGATTTCACTAGTTAAACAAGAGTAAGTTAAGAAATGTATTGGGTTTGTGAGATTCTAAGACACCATATTTTGCACTAATACACATTTATTTCAAGAAGTAAATTAAAAATTACATGTGAAGAGATTTAAAAGCTATAGGGTGCTAATGAAAAGGTGTTCGCAGTTCCCTTCTTAGTAAAAGTGAATACCTAGGTAAATATCTGAAAAGGTAAAAAAATTAAGAAAGGGAATAAAAATACAGAAAATGAAACTAGAACTCTATGTCCATAGAAGTCACATAGAAACAGGGTTCTTTTCAATGAACTTATTTCTTTCCAAGTGATAAATTCACAATGTTCACGGTTATTAGATAGAATAAGCAAAATGTGGGAAAATATTAGTCTTCACGGTAAGCAATTTGCTTGCAATATTATGATATTTCCAGTACTGCTCTGTGGTTCTATAGATTTTTCATGCATATGTATTTCTTTTTTTAAAATTTGCTTGCAATATTATGATATTTCCAGTACTGCTCTGTGGTTCTATAGATTTTTCATGCATATGTATTTCTTTTTTTAAAAAAGAAAATGGCTCCTTTTATGCTTTTATTGGTAATTTTTTAATCAGTATACAAATTAATGGGCTTCAATTATGACATTTTTATACATGCATATTATTGTACATTATTCATGTTTACTCCTCCACTAACTTTTCATGTCCCTACCCACAAATGGTCCCCCTAGAGTAGAAATTGTATTCTACACAGTCTTTTTGATGTGTTATATCCTCGTGAATTTTGATCTAATACAGATTTTTCTCTCACATGTTGTTCATGCCAATCTCATAGATAGCTTGATGGTGTTCACATTTGTTTGCATGTTTGGTTAGGATATTCTTTATTGCCTGTAGTATGACCATTCTAAAGTAATTAATGAATGTTATTAATATTTACTTTCCTAATTGATGATGCATGGACTCCCCTAGCTGTTATTATTGTTGTTAGGTGCCCGCCAGTTGGGTCCAACTCATAGCGATCTGATGTGCCACAGAACACTCCCCAACATTGTGCCATGCCCAGCTCTATGTCAGCTTCTCTGCTATCCATAGGTTTTTCAATGGTTGATTGCTTTTTGGGGGGAGTAGACTGTCAGATCCCTTTCCCATTTTTGTGATGCTGGGAATAGAACCCAGAGCCTCAGAGAGCACAGAGCAAGCACTCTACCAACTGAGCTAAACCCCAGCCCCATGCAATCCATTAGGAATAAATAAAACTGTCAACAAATTTAGTGATAATTCCTTGTACCTTGTAGATAGGTATCATTCATGGACTCATTTGCATGAATTCAGTGTAGATCTTTTATGCTTAAACATAACCTTCAACTTGCTACCATGATGTTGTTGTTGTTGTTGTTGTTAGGTGTTGTGGAGTTGGGTCTGACTCATAGTAAGCCTATGTCCAACAGAAGAAAACATTACCCGACACTGTGCCATGCCTGGGACTACTGTTGGTGCTTCTTTGCTATTCATACAGTTTTCAATGGCTGATTGTTTCTGGAGTGGGCTGTCAGGTCCTTCTCCCAAGCCTACAGGACTTGATATTCTCAGTCTCCTATGTAAGGACTAACCAGGCCCAACCTTGCTTAGCTTCTGAGGTCCGAGATCAGATGCCAGGGTGGTAATTAATTGCAATCTTTAGAAGGATCAGACAATAATGATAGCAGAAAACACTCTCCCATTCTTATAAAGAAATAATTTTTTGTTGACTCAAACTTCTTGCTATTCTAGCTAACTGGACTTGCTACTCAATTTCTAACTTAAAGGATTGCCTAGTATAAACTACTCTAAAGCTAATTCAAAGTATTGGGCAGGAATTTCTATAATTAGCCCATAGCTCATGATTATGTGACAAAAACTACTAGTTGCTCCAAACGGACACCATTCCTTTATTCTTCTACTAATAGAACCCTGGAATTTTAACTGAGAAAATGGATGCCCATGATTAAGACTTCATTATCCAGTCTCTTTGAAACTAGATAGAGCTATATGTTTAAGTTCAGGCCCATAAAATATGGGTAAAAGTAATAGACAATTTCTACATCTCACCTACAAAAGTATGCAAAATGTTCACTCTCTTTTCCTTCCTACAGGCTCTCTCTATCACGTCACATTTAGGACGTGTTAGTGAGAGTTAGTGCAGCCACATTACACCATGATATGTATGCCACATGTTGATAAAGATGATGCCTTGGTTCAGGCTACTATAACAAATCACCAAAGACTGTTGTTATTATTGTTATAAGTTGCTATTGGGTCCAAATCATAGTGACCCTATGTACAGTACAAGGAAACCATTACCTGACACTGTGCTATGCCTGGAACTATTGTCAGTGCTTCCCTACTATTCACAGAGTTTTCAATGGCAAATTGTTCCTGGAGTGGGCTGCCAGGTCCTTCTCCCATTCTCCCTGGTATTCCAAGTCTTTCTCCCATTCAAGGACTAAGCCGTCTGACCCTGCTTAGTTTCCAAGATCAGATGGGATAGGCCACCAGGGTGGTACAGCTATAGACACTACCTTAGACTAGGTGGCACAAATCACAGAAATTTAAGTCTCACAGTTCTGGGAGCTGGGAATCTGAAGCAGAGGTCTGTAGAGTTGATTTTGGTGGGAGGACTCTCCTCTGGGTTGGAGACTGCTTGTTGCATCCTTTCATGATGGGAAAGAGGGCCAGAGAGCTCCCTGGAGTCCCTTTTATGAGGACAAAAATCTCATTCATGAGTGCTCCACCTTGTGACCTAGTCACCTTCCAAAGTTCTAACTAATGCCATCATACTGGGTGTCAAGATTTCAACATATGAACTATGGGGACACCTTTAGTCCATAACAGAAGGAAAGAGCTGGACGTTGTGCTGGATTACTTATAGAGGAACTAAGAGAGAAGTATTCTCCTTTCTTACTTAGATAATGACTAGTTGGGCTTTTGCTACATATCCAAATGACCATGCCAACTTATAAAATCCATATATATTTTAAAAAATCGAATACTAACCTATTAAATAGAATGGATAATTCTGGGTCAATTATTTACTTGTAGTTTGAATTTGAACAAATTAATTAAAGTCTCTTAACCTCTGCCCCTCTTTTTTGCTATAAAATGTGCTTTGCTATGAAGATTAAGTTAATCCACATAAGTGCTTGCCTCTACACTTGACACAAAAGAAGCCTTCAAAAATATTACCCAGTATCATTAGTAGAGCCATATGCCAACCCATTCAGTTACATAGATGAATTTTTTAAATAGCTATCTCAAGAGTTTCTTTTGAAGTTACATTTGGTCAGGTTACAAGTCCTAAGAATAATTCAGTGAGATCTTTTAAGTCTTATATTGGTATTTGTTACCATCTACTTACAAATGTTCTAGGTTAAATTTTTTTATGATAAAGAACTTTATGATCTCAATTACTTTTTATCTGTGAGTGGATTCAACTCAGAATCTTTAGTAAAAATTTTTCATTTATAATAATAATAATAATTGTAACTATAATAATAATAATTATTATTATTATTATACTTGGGGATTGAACCCAGGGCCTCACACATACTCTGCAAGTGCTTCCCCACTGGGCTGCCCCTTCAACCTATTATTTTTTGTTTTGAGACAAGGTCTCTGCTAAGTTTTTCAGGCTACCTCTGACCTTGAACTTGAGATCTTCCTGACTCAAGCTCCCAAGGTGCTGGGATTAGAAGCATGCATGACTGTGCCAGCCTAAAATTTTTATTTTTAAATAAATATAATTTCCTCTTAAATCTGCCCAATCAATACATTCTCAATGGCTTTGCTGCAAAAAGAATGTTTAATAATCTTCTGTGAGCACTACTTGTAGGATATGTGTTGTGTTCCCTAATTAAAAGAATCAGCATTTTTGAAAGTGTGATTCAGTAAACAAATTTTGGTTTCCTGACCAAATGAATCTAGGAAATGTTAATTTAAGTAAGATTAAACAGGTTTCTTTCTTGGTTGTTGTTGTTAGGTGCTGTAGAGACAAGTCCAATTTATAGCAACACTCATAGGGTTTTCAATGGCTGATTATTTGGGGATTGCCTAAAGAGTGGATTGCCATGTCCTTCTCCCATTTTTGCGGTGCTGTGAATTGAACATGGGACCTTGGAGACTGTAAAGTGGCGCTCTCCCAACTGAGCTAAATCCCAGCCCAGTCTTTTCTAGAGTATTCTCTTAAAGACTATGGTAATGTATGTCATTAAATTGCCAGAAGAAGGATTGATTGAAACATTTTCCAATCTTCTTTGATCAAGTAGCTCCTCTTTTTCTAAAAGATTGCATAAACCTAACATGAGACTCCAGTTTGGAAATGCTAATTTTATGACTGGCTGAAGCAGGGTCATTAGAGATCTGTATAGGTTTTTGCTGATATAATTGTCCCATCAGATTGAAACATTGGTCAAATGCTTTATTGGATATGTCTCTCTTGCTCCTTAAATCTTTTTAGATATTATATATTAAAATAATAACCATTCCTAAGGGCCTGTGCTCAGGCCCAATTCTGGCTTTTTTCTCTATTGTACCTTGTTAACATAGGTCCCTGCTGTCAGCCTATGAGACAAAAACCTTAATTTTTTTGAGGCTTTGACAGCTGTCTTGCCTATTTGGCAAATCCATTTGCATTGAAGTTACCATGATAGTAATGTGGTTTGTAGATGACTTGCCTGATAATTGACCAAATACATTATTTTTTCTCATGAACTATTTCCAATGCTCAGAGATGCCACAAGGAACTTGTAAATTGGAATTCAAAATGCATAGCTAGACTTCTAGAGATCATAATTAAAACTACAAGATTCATTAACTGTCAGCATAAATTTGAATCAGGAGATTGTTGAGTATATTATAGAAACAATATGGGAAAAGATGTATGAGTGAGCGGATACAATACTTTTAAGACTGGGCTCTTGTCACTGTTTCATATTGTTTAATGAGAAGAGTATAGTCATGTGTAGGTCGGAACCAAGGACATGCCTCACTCAATGAAAGATTTCTATCACTAACGCAGAGATGAAAGCTGCCATTAGAGTCTGTTATCTGGGCAAATCTTGGCAGTGGATACAAAAAAACATTTAATAGCCTAGCTCCAGTCTCTACTTAAGCTAATAACACTCTGTCCCAAGGGGGACAGGCTGATGTAGTAATTACAGTGAGTTAGGCCTCACTAAGCTTCAGTTGCAGCTCTACCTTTATAAAGTAGGTGATCTTGGGCAAGATACTTAAATTCTTATGTGCCTTCTCCTAAAATATGAGAGCAATGATAAAAATCTAACCTATACAGTTGCTATGAGGATTAAAAGAAATAGTCTGTATATTAGGCTTACATGAGGGTAGTATTTTATAAAGATAAATCCAGTGCTTATAAGTATGGGTAGTATTTAATAAATTTGACTATTCAGAACCAATGAAAGACTCCCAACTTATTGGTGGAGTGTCATATTCTTTTTCTAATTTATGTCCACAAAATGATATATTTGGCCAAAGGATCTTATCAATTATTCTGAGTCATGTCAGATCGGTATGTAAAGCAGGTTTGAGTCTCGGCATTGAAGAAGGATGATAGTTCCACCCACCTGAACTAAATGTCAGCTTTGTATCTGGGACTTTGGTAGAGGCTGTAGAAAGTGTCAGAGAAATTTCAGGTAGGCCTTTAGAGGCAACTGTTGTTAGGTGCCTTCAAGTTAGTGTCTGACTTATAGGGACCCTACAGCCAACAGCTGAAACTATTGTCAGTGCTTCTCTGATATTCACAAGGTTTTCAATGGCTGGTTGTTTTTTGGGAGTGGGTTGCTGGGTCTTTCTCCCAAGTCTACTGCACCTGGTGTTCCCAGGTGGTCTCCCATCCAAGTACTAAGCAGGCCCGACCCTGCTTAGCTTCTGAGATCTGATGGGTTTGGTATGGCTGCAGGCTGGAGGTACTTAATTTAAAAAGTTAAAAGAGGCCAAAGAGAGGTGTCAAAAACTACTGCCGTGGAAGGAAGTATTTTCCAGCATCTTTGGAGCAACAAACAGAGTCTAGACTCCAGCAAGTGTTGGGCGATGGGTTTGGGGGTGGTCAAGAGAAGCAGTACAGCAAGAAGCAGAAAATTACAACTGCGGTCACTCCCTGAGAGACAGCCAGTCTTCCCAATCTCCTTCTCTCCTTGAGCTGACTCCTGAGGGATTGTAGGGAAAAATTGAGAGGAAATTGGCAAAAACTCCCAAAGTGGGAAAATGGCTTTTGAATATCTGGTTTGTAAATTAGAAATCTAGGGAAAATGAAAGTAACTTGGTTGCACATTTGTACAAAATCCTTCCTGATTGGACAATTGGACTGAAAGCTGATTGGCTCAGGCCATTCCGTGGGTGAGCTATATAAGGAGCTGCACTGCCGCAGCTTGGCCTTTTTTTTGCCTTTTATCCCTTTTACGCCTCTTCGACCCTTTTTGCCTTTTTTCTCCTTTTTCGTCTTTTTGCCTTTTTGCCCACACCATCAGCTAAGCAAGACCTGCTTGCCCATTCCTGCCCGGACCACCGATGAGGAAACAGCTTTTCTGCTCTTCTCCAGACCTTCCCTGAGGAAAGAACACTCTCCCCGTAGCAATCATCAACAAGGAAAGAACCTGCTCTCCGTCTGATCACTGACGAAGCAACAACTGTCTCATTGTGACCACCAAGACTACCAACACGGGTGTTTGCCCCTGGAAGGCAAAAGCGCCTGAGGCTTTTCCTTTCTGCCGAGGGCCGCAGGAGTCTGCACCCCTCACCCGAGGGTCCCGAGTGAATTGTGTTTAGTATCTGTGTGTGTGGCGGCACCACCTGTCGGAACCTCCAGGCCAGACTGGGAGGCACGTGCCCCACAAGAGATCTGACATGGAAGCTGGTGGGACAGGATGGAAGAAGAAAATATTTAGCTGTCTCTATACTATCCATCACCCCAGGGTTCAGACCTGAAGCAGGCTTGTGGGAGCAGGATTGTGAGGGAGGATGGTAGGCTTTATGCTGAATGTGCTAGAATTATACTTGTATGCTAGAGCAGATTGGACAGTTTTATCACACAAAATAGACTGTTAGACTGTTTTTGTCTCTGCTGTAGGTCAGGAAGTCTAGGGGACCACATATTCTATTCAGGAACGGGAGACAAGTAAGTTCAAAAGTACAGTTTGGAAGAGACAACGGAAGAAAGACTAGAGAGCCAGGTGCAATGGCACATGCCTCTAATCCCAGTGACTCGGGAGGCTAAGGCAGAAGGAATGCAATTTGGAGGCCAGAAGCAGCCTCCCTAAATTAAGGAGAATCATTTTCAAAATAAAAAATAAAAATTGGGTTAGTGGTGCAGCCCAGTGATAGAGCACTTGCAAAGTATGTGTGAGGCCCTAGAGTCAGTCCCCAAATACTGCAAAAAAGACAAAAGAAAAAAAGATTAAGATTTTTATATTTAATTGCTCTCTATTGAATTTTGCCAAATAAAAAACATACCCATCTGATAATTGTTTTGTTTCTTATTGGGAAGGTTACTATGCACTTTATGAATATAATCTAATCAATTAAATTAGTGTCTTTTCTTTAAAAAAACTGGTTTGGGAAAAACTGTCTCTCCTAAGAGCAAAAGACAAGAGACTGATTCCAGTGCTGTTATATTTTCTTGTTTTTGTAGAAGGGAATGAAAAAAAATTCTCCTTTCTTAGTGTCCTAGAAACTATATTGAAAAAGCCAAGCATTCATGGTCAAATGAATGCATAAGCCATAGTTCCTTTATGGGTGTAAGAAAGAACAGTTCAATCAGGCATGACTACCATGGTTTCCTTAAAATGCTTGCAAAATCTAGTGGGCAGACACCATGTTTTCTGATTGCTAAACCAGATTGAAGCTGCGGTAGTGGGGGTATGAGAGTTTCCACAGGAAAGAATACAAAACCATGACACAGGATGCTACGGAAGCCATGTGGAATGGAGGAAGTGAAAACTTTTAAGTTAAGTCTTTGAAGATCTGCACCTGCTGTTGGGCAGAACTGAGATGGCATGTCATATTTCACACATAGAAAAGTGATCAAATGGCAGATATCTTTTATAGAAATATGTGGTTCAACAAGACTGAGAACACTACCTTTTCAGACAGAAATAAGATACATAGATCTTCATTTTCTAAAGCAAGAACAGCGGGCATGGCTGGCATGCAAGTTACTAGTAAACAATACACAAGCTGGTTGTGAAGTCAATGACTAATGAACTCAAACACGTGTCAATTTCTGGCACTCTTAGACATAAAGAAAGTAAATTGGTTAGCATCTTTACTCTCAAATCTACTAAAACTTTTCATGAAGCGCTGAGACATATTTATCCTCTATTCTACTTCCTCCAATCTATTTTTAATTATTTGGTTTCAGGAAAATACCACATTTGTTTATGTAACACAAGAGAGGCCACTCACATTTTTGAAAGAATCAGATTTTCCCTAACTTATTAGAATTTTACTATAGAAGCTGGAAAGATGAATTCTCTGAATTGTCCACAGGGGTTTTAGCACATACAAAATAAATAAATTTATACAAAACTAAAAAAAGCTAGTAAGTTGTTCATATAAAATATTTGTAAGTTATAGTCTGTAAATGCTCGTATGACATGAAATTTCTACTCAATAGACTGTGGACTTCTTTTGGACAAATTAGGCTCTGGAATAGTATATACATTTATATATCTTATATATAAAATATGCATGATGTTATACATGATACGTTACAAAATATGTATTTAAATAGTCACTGTAGTTTTGGATCACACCTCGTGTGATAGTAGCTAATACACTTATAATTTAATCTTTCTGTGTCTCAACTTGCTCAGCAGAAATATGTGCATAATAATATTTTCTATCAAAAGTTGAGTCTACAGCCATACCACCCTGGCATCTGATCCCACTTGATCTTCGAAGCTAAGCAAGGTTGGGCCTGGTTAGTACCTGGGTGGGAGACCACCTGGGAATACCAGGTGCTACAGGCTTGGGACAAGGACTCAGCAGCCCACTCCAGAAACAATCAGCCATCAAAAACCCTATGAATAGTAGAGAAGCACTGACAATAGTTCATGGCACAGTGTTGGGTACCATTTCGTTTTGTTGCACATAGGGTCGTTTTGAATTGGACCCAACTCCACAGCACCTAACAACATCATCATCAAGGGTTGAATATATAAAATAATGAAGTAAAATTAATCATGCTGCTCCCTCCTAAATCCCTTCAGTAACTTTCCATTGCCCTTCCAATAAAATTTCAAACCCTGGACATGACCTATTAGGCCCTACATGTTGAAGCAACCTCTCCCTCCAACTTCATCTGGTTCTGCTTCACTTTTTTCACTATTTAGCTGAAAGACCCTCTTTCAGTTCCTCCAAGGCTCCTGGTTTTTGCTGCTTCTGAGGTTTCCAAATGCTCTTCTTTGCCTGGAACAAATCTCTCCCCACCCCCATGCAGGCACAGCACCGTAGCTCACTCCCCCTCATCCTTTACTTCTCAGTTTAAATGTCGCTTGTTTAAAAAAAGACTTTTTTGAGTTACCAATCAAAAACTGTTCCTTTTCCTTACAGCTCTCTAGCATAGAATCTTGTCTGTTCCTTAAACCACAATTTGGAACTTGATTTAAAACGAATGAAAAGATGGACAGGAATCAGGCAATGGGAACTTACATCTTACTCTTATTATTTTAGACAACATGTCGGGCTCTGGAAAGCCATAGATAGATTCAGATTTCCCATAGGCCTTACAGCTGAAAATTGCAGCACAGATTTCTGGCTTCTGGATGGCAGCCCAGACAAAGAGAAAGTGGGGTGAAGGAGCAGCGCTTGTGTGGCTAGGACCTCCTTTCAAATGCAATGAATAAATAAGTTACTCTGTTACCACAGGACAGAATATGTGGTGTAGGGTGTGGTGGGGGCAAAGAGAAACTGAAAGGATTAGAAACTCCCTCCACAGGAGTGTAAAGTTGAGAATAGGGGAAAAGCATTTTCTCCATTCCCAGTGAGAATTTAATTTAAACCATACACAATGACTATTTTTTAGGTTAGAGACAATAATCAGGGAATTTCTATGGTTTCAACATAATTAAACATGTATATGTTTTAAGCACATGTAAATACATAAATATGTATATGTGCATGCATGGGCTGTGGTTTAGCTCAGTTCACAGAATGTTGCTATGCAGTCTTATGAGGCCCTGGTTTCGATCCCCAGTATGGTAAAAATGGGAGAAGGAACTGGCAGCCCTCTCCTGAAGACAATTTCTAAACAATCAGCCATTGAAAACTCTATGAATAACACAGAAGCACTGACATAGTGCTGGGCAAGGCACAATGTCACATAGTGGCTCATTCTGTTATACATAAGGTTTTTGTGAGTCGGATCCAACTCAATGGAATCTAACAACAACAACAACAACAACAGCAACAACAACAACAACAGCAACATATGCATGTATAGACATACTATGGAGTATATGTAAGTTATTTATGTGTAAATATGTACACTACGTCTACAGTCATATCACCCTGGTGTCCAATCTTGTCAGATCTCAGAAACTAAGCAGGGTGTGGCTGGTTAGTATTTGGATGGGAGACTACCTGGTAACACCAGGTGCTGTAGGCTTGAGAGAAGGACCTGGCAGCCCACTCACAAAACAATCAGCTATCGAAACTCTATGAATAGCAGGGAAGCACTGACAATAATGCTGGGCATAGCACAATGTTGGGTAGTGTTTCGTTCTGTTGTACATAGGGTCACTGAGTAGGACCCAATTAACAACAATATGTACACTATACACATAGTATACTATATGAAATGTATGCTCATATACATAATAAACATATGTCACATACATACAGTGTTATTATTTGCATAATATCTGCCTCAGCTACCATACTGTAAACTCCAAGAAAACACTGAAGTAGATTTATTTTGTTATCCTCTGTGTCTGTAGCTCATGACATCTCAAAACATTTATAAAAATTAATTGAATGAATAATAGCTGTATATATTTAACATGTTATTTGACTTATTTTAAGAACTCAATAGTGGCTTGAATAGATACTATAATGATTTCACTGCTGCTATTGCTGCTGACAAAATAGTGTTAGCATTTCTTTGTTTTGTTAGGTGCTATTGAGTTAGATCAGACTCAAGGCAACCCTGTGTACAACAGAATGAAACAGTACCCAATACTGTGCCATGCACACAATACTTTATGTTTGAGCCCTTATTGCAGCCACTGTTTCTTCTCATTTTGAGTCATGCCACATCAACAACAGGAAGTCCCAAGGATTTTACTCCATTCATGTCATTAAGGATACAATGCTTTGAATATGCAATGCTTTTCCAGTCATTTCTTGAATACCTTCCAGCCGAGGGGCTCATTTTCTGGCATTTGACAGTGCTTCTCTGCTATTCATATGGTTTTCAATGGCAAATTGTTTTGGAAGTGGGCTGCTGGGTCCTTCTTCCTAGTCTGTCTTATTCTGGAAGCTCAGCTCAATCCTGTCCACCATGGATGGCCCTCTGGTATCTGAAATACAGGTGGCATAGCTTTCAGCATTACAGCAAGATGCAAGGCCCCATAGCATGACAAGCTGACAGATATGTGTTGTTATTAGGTATCGTTGAGTCGGTATCTGACTCATAGCTACCCTCATAAGGTTTTCAATGGCTGACTGTTTCGGGATTGCCTTGGGAGTGGATTGCCAAGTCCTTCTCCCACTTTTGTGGTGCTGGGAATTGAACTCGGGACCACAGAGACTGCGGTGCAGCGCTCTACCAACTGAACTAAATCCCAGCCCGACAGATATGTGTTGTTGTTGTTGTTAGGTGCCGTCGAGTCGGTATCCAACTCATAGCGACCCTCACAGGGTTTTCAATGGCGACTGTATCGGGGTTGCCTTAGGAGTGGATTGCCAGATAGATATGTAGGGAAGCATGAATATGCTGACTATTAAATTATTATATATGCTGTATATTTCTAAGAGTTCCATCTCAGAAATCCATAAACTTGATAATAATTTCAGGAAAAAAACCCACAGTTTCCATGTCCACAGATCATGAATCATAAATTCAAGGAGGAATTAGGCTTATAGGGGCTACAGCTAACTGAAGGATATAAATCCTGTCCAAAAAGGGCAGTAAGTTTTCCAATCCATGTACACTTGATTTGTGTGAATGTAAGTTCAGTATAATCAGACTTTCCGATGTTTCAAAAGAAGCTAAAAATACATATTTTTAATGTAAAGTCTAAATTGTAGACACTAGTGAAAAACTGAGGTGCTCTATTTGGTCTTAGACATTCTGTAGACTTCCTGCCCTCATGCTACTCACAGGCAGCTAGTTTGTGGCCTCTGTTTTCATTATAGTTTTCATGTGGTATAAGGCTTTATTAATTCTGTCCTTATATGTCATTTACCATTTACACTGATAATATTCAGTGCTTTTCAAATGCATTTTTAACAGTTCAGTTTAATTGGTTCATAGGAACCTATGTTGGTTTTTTATTACTATCTATCTTTTGCTTCTCTCAGTCCGTCCTTTTTTCTTGATGTCAGAAGAGCTTTCAAGTATAATTATCTATTATATGTGTAGCATTTTTGGCAAAAAGAGAAAAAATAGAGAGAAAAAGCATCTTCAACCTATAGAACAGAGACACAAAATTTTTTGATGTGTTCAGTAAACTTAACTACAGAAATAAGTGGGGAAGAATTGATGCATCAAATTTGAAGCAGTGATTTTATACTCAGTAAATATGTTTCATCTTGAAAACCACTGGGGTATAGATCTATTTTCTGAAAATTTTCTTAGAAATTATTTTTCTTTAAGGAATATTTCTCCATAGAACAATAAAATTAGATTTTTTTGTTAGTAGTGGTAAAAATTACAAGGATGTTAACAACTCAAAAATGCAATCTTTTCTGTGTTTTTTACATGAATATTTTCTATACAACTGAGAAAAATTATATGTCCTAAATTATGAAATGGGCTGGGATTTAGCTCAGTTGGTAGAGCGCTGCGCTGCAGTCTCTGAGGTCCTGAGTTCAATTCCCAGCACCACAAAAATGGGAGAAGGGCCTGGCAATCCACTCCCAAAGCAATCCCGAAAACAGTCAGCCATTGAAAATCCTATGAGGGTCGCTATGAGTCGGATATTGACTCCATGGCACCTAACAACAACAACAAATTATGAAATAACACTTAAAAATCACTCAGAATTTTTGTGAGTAAAAATGATAAAAATAAAAATAATTTTCATTATGTGTCTATTCAAAAATGCTCTCAGACTTTTTTAGACATAGATATTTATCAAATACTATACTGCACTAGGGTGCTGGGATTTAGCTCAGTTGGTAGAGCACTGCTCTGCAGTCTCTGAGGTCTCGAGTTCGATTCCCGTCACCACAAAATGGGAGAAGGACGTGGCAACCCACTCCCAAGGCACTCAGCCATTGAAAACCCTATGAGGGTCGCTATGAGTTGGACTCCACTGGAGGGCACCTAACAACAACAATACTGCACTACTTCCTTGATTTCCTGTAGAAACCTAGTATAATCCTTTTGAAGATATTTTAGCTGGCAATGAGACTCAACATCTGTAGCACTATAGATGCAAGAAACTCAAATGAAATCATTAAAATATCAACATCTTTAGTCAAGTTCACAAACATGTAGGCAATGACAATTACACTATTATTGTTCCTGGCCAATAGCAATTTACTTTAAAGTGAATATCCATTTGAAAAGTATAAAAATATGCACATTACTATCAATGGTACACTCTCGTGACTATTGCCTAAAATGAGTTTCTTAAGTATAAGTTTTATAGGAAAATACATATTTACTTTTCTTTTGATATAATTTAGTGATTTAAAAAATCTTAAATAAATTGTTTCCACAATAACCATCACCTTTGGTCACTAATTGAATTGACTGAATATTTTACACTGTTCCTATGCCTATGGTAACCTGGGGTACCAACCACTGACTGTTTTTCTTGTGGTATAAAAGAATTAAAAAAAACTTTCAAAGCAACTCTTACAACTTGCAGCAAAGTACCACAAGGAGTCGACCTAATGAATATAAGTATTTCAACTTAATAAAACATTTACCTAAGGCTCTACCATGGATCCTTCAGGGAATACAAACAGTAATTAGAAGAGTTTTTCCATAGCCAAAATGCCAGGCCAAATGACAAAGATTCTCCAATATCATTAAAAATAAAACTCAAGGAGACAATCTAGGAGAGACTACTGCATAAGCCTGAATATAAGATACATAATTTTCCTCCAAAATTATTATTGTTAGGTGCCATGGAGTTGAGTGGGACTCATAGTGACCTTATGTACAACAGAACAAAACACCCCCTGACTCTGTGCCAGGCACACAATCCTTTCTGTGTGTGTTTAAGCCCATTGTTGCAGTCACTGTGCCAATCCATCTAGTTGAGGGTCTTCCTTTTCTTTGTTGACTCACCACTCTCCCAAAACATCATGTCCTTTTCCAGGGATCGGTCCTTCCTGACAACATGTCCAAAATATATCAGACGCAGTCTAGTTATCCTTGCTTCCAAATTTAGAAAAGAAGTCTTTATGGTCAAAACTTTTAAAGAACTTTCTATAGTATCATAGTTTATTGCTTAAGACATGGGCTTCAAATCTACTTCATGGGGTTTGAATCCTGACTCCTTTATTGCTGCTTGTTAGTTTTTAGATAACATAACCTTTCTCTGAATTTCTTGCTGAACTGCAAAGGAGGTGGTGATAGTAACTACTTCCCAGTCCTGGTGAGATAATTTAAAAAGCTAATAATATATCACAATGCTTAATCGAAGAAGGTATGAGAAGATCTATTTATTTCCTTCAATGATTGCACATTAATCTGAACTGAAAACTACTGAGCCCTGAAAACTACTGAGCCTGAAATATCCTCAATCAAAGCTAGATTAGAATACATATAGAAGTTGTTATGGTTTGGATATAGAATGTCTCTCATAGGCTCATGTGTTGAGTGCTTGGTCTCCAGCGGGGGCATTATTTTGGTGGAAACTTTAGGAGGTGGGGACTAGCTGGAGGAAATAGGTCTCTGGGAATAACATGCTTTTGAAAGTTATAACTGGCATCTAGTCCCTTCCTTGCTCTCTGCTTCCTGTCTTCCACGAGGTGAAGAACTTGATTCACCATGATGTTCTGCCCAAGCACATGGAGCCAAGTGACTATGGACTGAAATCTGAAGCCATGAACAAAAACAAATTTTTCTTCCTTTAAGTTGTTCTTTCAGGTATTTTGGTCACAGATATGTGAACATTAACTAATGCATTTGTCATTTGATGAAACTGTCTTAACAAATAAGGAGGTGAGGATATTTAAAATAGATACTGTACGTGGGTATGATTTTATAATTTAACTGTTGTATGTTAGTATCAAAACACATTTTAAAATAATTTTTTAAAAATCATTCAAAAAATAACTGGCAAAGAAATTTAGGATGAATGAGAAAAATATCTCAATATAAAGCCAGGGTGATTTTGTGGCTTATAATAAACTTCTCAGTGACAGAATCATAAAAGGGTTTATTATTATTATTATTATTTTATTTTTATTATTATTTGCAGTATTAGAGGAATGAACTCAGGTCCTGGCCCATACTTTACAAGTGCTCTACTACTGAGCTGCACTCCCCACCCCTTTTTTATTTTTTATTTTGAGACAAGAGTCTCACTAAGTTGTACAGGCTGCCTCTGGCTTTAATCTCATGATCTCCCTGCCTCAGCCTCCCAAGTAGCTGGAATTTGCAGGCATGTGCCATGCCAATCTGTCTATATTAAATTTATAATTGCAATGTTCTCTTTTTATTTAATGAATCAAAAGTGGATATCCTAGCTAAGGACTTTTGAGCGTTGTCTTTTGTGTGGTATGTTGAATTTTCTTTTAGAGAAAATGAAGAGTATATATTTTGCGTGTTCTGGGCATCAGAGATTTGAAAACTCTTGGAAAGGGGATGGGACTAAATCTAGTCTTGACGAATAATTGGAAAAATGGAAGTAGAATTAAATGCTAAAGTAGAACTAAAGACAAATGATTTTCTAGGTGTCATAGCTGTATAATCACATTAAATTCTCATAGTTATTATTATTCCTAGGTTACAGATAGAGAAAGCAAGGTCTAGATAAGATAATCAAGTTTACTCAAACTGCCACAATCTGCATGCTACGGCAGGCCTTTTCAATCCCAGCACCACTAGCTTTTTCTAAGACAATCCAGTGCATTCTGGTGAAGACTGGGTTGGGTTTAAAGGTCTGACCTGTGTGAGGTACTCAATCTCTCTTTTTCTTATCAGGAGGATAACAATACTATATTTTCAAAGAGCTGTTGAGATAATTAAATGAGCTTCTACAAGTAAAATGCTTAGAACAGCACTTGGCACATAAATTTTCAATGGGTGTTAGCTTTTATGAAGTTAGTAAGAGGGGAAGGAAGAAAAGGAAGGAGAGAAAAGAGAGCTAGGAGGAAGAGAGGGGGTTTTCCATTCCCAAATTGCCTCTTTTACAGCAAAGTGCTTTCTGGTACCAGGGATGGGAGGAGCAATGTCATCAAAGCAGACAAAGCAGCTTTATCGGCTTTCTTACTAAAAATTTAGGAACTAGGGGTGAGAGTCTGTCATTTTGGAATAATTCCAGCTTAGATGGAAATTACTGGAAACATACACTCCAATGGTTTGGCAGTAAACAGATCATATCTCAATTCTTATATAAAGTCAATTCCTTTTCTGCTTTGTTCCCTGAATGCTTCACTTTAAGGGCTACTAAATAATTTATACTCTACTAATACAGTCTAGATGTGTTTAATTTATCCATTATATACTATTTAACTTTTAAAATTTCAATTAAGTCTATATTTATGCATTTGGCAAAATAATTTCAACTTAGAGTTGGAGCATATATACAGCATATACATTAGGTATTTGGCTAGTGATTGGTGATTAATAAGCAATTAATAAAAGGTAGCTTTTATCATCTTTCCTGAGACATTTTTTCTACTTATAACCACTACATGTATAGACAGGTGGGGAGTACTGTTTTTATTTCCCAGAGTTATTAAATCATTGGTGTACCTTACACTTTTTAACTTTATTTCTCCTTTGGAAGACCCTAAATCCAGCGATTGTATTTCCTATTGTATTTTCAAATTATCAGAGTGGTCAATCATTTGTATTTTTATTTTCACATCCTTGTTTATTTTTTTGCAGTACTAAGGGATTGAATCCAGAGCTTTGTGCATACGTTGTAAGCGTTCTACCATAAACTGCACCCCAGCCTCCTTTGTATTTTTTTAATTAAAAAAAATATTTATCTTGAGACAAGGTCTCGCTGAATTAACTCAGGCTGCCTCTGGTCTCTAACTTGCATTTCTCCTACCTCCAAATTGCTGGGATTACAGGAATGCACCACTTTACCAGGCTGATCAACATTTTTTGAGCAATAAATAAGGAAGTAATAATCAAGGAATGCAGTTATTATTGCAAGGAGGCACAAGGTCCCAATTAGTTTCTACCAAGAAAAGTAACTTAAAGACAAATCAGTGCTTGACCTTCTGAGACACCATAACTGATGTTCTTGATTATTTACAGCCTACCTGGTTCTGAGAAGAATTTAAGATGGCTGACAAAGATAAAAATAAATGAGAAGTTTGGGAGAACGAACAACAAACACCACCAAGAGTAGGGACCTAAGGAGAAGCCAGGAAAGAAACACATAAATAACATTTCTGTTATAAATGTTGTAAAAATTCCAAGAAAAAGACAACTTTTAAAGGTTGAAAAGTGACAGGAAACTTGCCTGGTGCAAATGGGGCTTGCTATAAAGTGCTGAATGTACGAGAAAACTAGTTGCTAGGAGTCGCCCCAGGGAAGTATGGTATTTCTTTGGTGGGCGGTAGTTTGGATACAGGTAATGAGGTGAAGATGCCCAAGGGTCTGGGATCCTGGGACACTTACTACACTCTGGACTTCTCTAATTATCTCATTTTCACAGTAAGATCTGCACTTTCCCTAATGGCGGCACTTCTATCAGTAGATACAGCGGAAAGATAAGGACATTTCACCTTTTAAGGGAGAGAATTTCAGGTACAGTCTGTGGAGAGAAGTTTTTTACTTCTAAATATTTTATTTTGGTACTGAGGTGCTGAACCTAGGGTCTCACACATACTTTGCAAGTGCTTTACCAGTGAGCTGCACCCCCGGCCCATTTTTCACTCTTTTATCATGAGACAGTCTCGCTAAATTACACAGGCTGCCTCTGGCCTTGAACCTGTGATTCTCTTCCCTTGCTTCCTTAGTCGCTGGGATTAGATGTGTCTTACAAAAAAAAAAAAAAAAAAGAAAGAAAGAAAAAAAGAGTCGACTGTAAATAACTGGATTTTATAGATCTTCAGGTATTCAAGGTCCATGAATGTTTTCTGGGATGCCCTATTTCCTTTTGCTCCATCAACATTTCCAAGATCAGAGTATCAAGGTCTGACTTAAAGGAGAAATGATCAGGATCTAACCATCTCAGCAGTCTTGGGCCTGGTTATTATCCCTTGCCTCCAGGGGAAAAAGAAAGATGAACTTCTAAACTCAGAGGTGAGGATGTACTCCTCAGTGGAAAGAATTCAGCTCTATATTGAAATTCACCACCACCCCCTTAAAACTCTGGCTACTTGGGCAAGTGGCCAGCTCCTTAGGTTAAGAACACAGGGACATTAATCTCTTCCCCACAGGGAGCACATAAGGGAGAATCCTATGTAATGGGGTCCGTCCAGTCACAGTGGTCTTGTCCTAGGCCCATCGAGTGTACTTTGACCAAGCAGGAGCCTGGGGAAATTAGCTCCTTAGTTAAGTCCTAAGTTTGGGAAACAACGAGATAACAGGAAAAGTACTTCGTAGAGTAGTGCTAGTAGTGGTGGCAAGGTTCGCCCACTTGAGAACCAGTCCCCATTAGTGCGCACAGACAAGCCAAGCAGCCAGCAAGAGGGTGGCAATGCCCGAGGAGTCGCACGCTTCCGGAAGCGCCCTCCTCGCGCGCCGCGGGGCCGAGGTGCTCCAGGTGGCGAGGGTGTCAGGCGCGTCCGAGTCCCCGCCGACTGAGTCAGTCGCCCAACTATGCAGCGAAACCAGGGCGGCCGGCTCGGCTGCCCCCGCCATTGAGCCGGGCCGCCCCCGCGCAGGACGCCTGCTCCCGCCCCGCCGAGGCTCGGCGCCGCAGCACCTGGGCAGGGCGCCGGCGGCGGGCGCGGCGCTTCCGGAGCTGCGCGGCGGCCCGCGGCCCGCGCTCGCCGCGCTCCCTGCCTCCAGGTGCGGCGGCCGCTGCGCGCCGGCCTCGGGAACAGCGCCGCCCGCGCGGCCGCGGCGGGGCGGCAGACGCGGCTGCGGGCAGCCGGTGGGGACCAGGAAGCAGGAGGCTGGGCAGAGGGGTGAAGACTGAGCGCCCTGCACGGGGAGAGACGCCGGCACCGGGGATCCCCGGCACCCCTCGCTTCGCTCCCCCGGCTCGGTGGCCACGCGCTAGGCGAGTACTCGGGGGGTCACGGGTGGGCTGGGATGGGGGGGGGGGTGACAGGACCGTGTCAGGAGGGGTCGGGGCTTTTGGTCTCTTGCGGTAGATTTCCAGAGCGCAAAATGCTCGGTTCTGGTTTTGCCCCTTGGATTTCGCTCCCTCGAGTGGGCGTCTAAAAGGAAAGCAGAAGCCACTGAAAGATGTGCGAACTGCACGTCTGAGATTTGACAGTCAGGGTAAATCGCCCGGGCTCTCCCTCTGTCCACCTCCCCCGCCCCCAATAAAAAGACGCTGTAATGAGTTCCAGGCACTAAGTTACTTTCTCGGTAGAGGTAATGACTTTGCTCTGGTCTCTGCGCCTCCGCACCGTGCTCGTTACACGCTGTAAGGAGACAGGCCTGTTAATTAACTTTAATTACAATCATTTGGCCTCCACCTGCCTGAACCCAGCACTATACAGGGAGATCTGTCCAGAGGAGTGAGTTTACCAGGTTGATCTTTCTCATTTACTTCTGGAGTCGGTTCTCTTGGGAGAATTGGGCTGCCTCCTATTTATTAAAGTAAGTTTTATTTTAGTTCGTTCTGGCTTGTTTTGTTAAACACGTCTCCCACCTCCTTGTGGCGATTTGGAGTTATTCTGATTTGGGCGAAGCCTTCGTAAAGTTGTGAAGTATAACCTTTGATAAATAGAGGAAAATACAAGAGAGCAATAAACCACGTTGTGTGGAATAATGACATCTTAGGTTGTTACAAGTTTGTATGGTGATAGAAACTTTTTTCCCCCCCAAGCTTGTCCTTGAAGTAGGTTGCTCGGTGGAATAAGTCTTTAGGGTTTTAAAAAAAAGTGTACTGAAAATAAGCTATTTTTAAAAGTACATTTAATCGGATGTCATTGTTATTACCAATAATAGTATTGTACTTACAAGCTCAGTATTGATTTCCCCGCACTTAAGCACTCTACACCAGCAAGAGTTCGTGGAACCTTGCCCATAAGTAATTGGAAGGTGAAGTTGTGGGTGTTTGTCAAAAGGAAGTTAACTTCTTTAAGGCGGGGACAACAAAGCAAACAAAAAGAAGCAATGACAACAAAAAAACTCCGTCTGAAACTCTTATTTAAAACTTTCATACACTTACAAGAAATATATGGAGGGCAAAAGCTCATTACATTCCACTATTTGACAGTGTATAAAAAAGAAAAGTGGGTCAACAGAAGTAGACGACAGCCTAAAATGGAATTATCTCCCTGGCTCCTCTCCAAGCAGATATTAACACATGTTTAAGGTGGGTCCTAACACCAAGAGGTTTTTCTATAGACTTGATTTGTCGGTACTTAAAGACTTATTTAAATTAAAATGTACCTAGAGGGTAAGTGAAATGGCTTGTTAAAATTTATTTATGTGGGTGTGCATGTGTTTGTATTTTTTCTTTCCTCTGTGAGCCTGTCAGATTTTATATGGATTGACTGTGAAAGGAGAAGCCAAAGATACACTTGAAAACAAATTTTTATTTTTTGTAATGTGATAAATTCCTAACAGTGAGTCTTATAGGTATTTAGTGATTACTTTTCAGATTCTACTACTTTTATTAGTTACTGTGGTTAAGTTTAGAACTCAGATTATAACGAGTTGCAGTTTTCTAAGGAACTTTTGCCTACAGCAGTACCACTGTGTTGTCCAATCCCGTCAGATCTTGGAAGCTAAGCAGGGTCAGGCCTGGTTATTACTTGAATGTGAGACCGCCTGGGAACACCAGGTGCTGTAGGCTTGGGAGACGAACTGGCAACCCACTCCTAAAAAACAATCAGCCATTGAAAACCCTATGAATACCAGAGAAGCACGATAATGATAATAGTATTTCTTTTGTTGTATGTAGAGTTCACTATGAGTCAGACATGATGGCACCCAACAAGAAGAAGGAAGTTTTACGTTAGCATATTAAAACCCTGAAGTTTTAAAAACCTACTTCAGACTCTGGATTATAGGCTTCATGGTATACAAGAAGGAATTTTTCTTTCTGTTACTTTCTAATCCACTTCCTGGGGCTAGAGTTTAGCTCAGTTGGTAGAGTGCTTGCTCTGCACGCTCTGAGGCCATGGGTTCACTCCCCAACGCCACAAAACTGGGAGGAGGACATGGCAACCCCATCCTGAGAACAATCCCAAAACAAACAGCCATTGAAAACCTTACATATAGCAGAGCAGCACTGACAGTGTTGGGGATTGTTTCATTCTGTTGTAGATAAGGTTGTTTTGAGTCGGATCTGGCTTGAAGGCACCTCATAACAACAACCCACTTCCTTACAAGTCAGAGTTTGGTGAAAGTGACTTTAAAATGCTAAAAATAACAGTAGTTGTTTTAATAGCTCCTGTTAACACATTTCCCCCTCTTCCCATTTATTTATTGACTCATTTATTGGGCCCAACCTTTGCACATACTAAACTGTAGGGAGCTTAGAATTCTTTGTAAAATGGTAATTAGATAGAGAAATTCTTAAAAGTGTTGGAAATATGTCTTAACTTTAAACAAATGTGATGGGTGTGAAAATAGAGGGGATGAGATGGCATCTTAATATTTTCTGCCTTTTAATTATTTAATTTTTTTAAGTATTGGCCAGATTAAATATACAATAGTAGTTAAGTCATTTGATTTGCTAATTTTTTTCCTTAATTGAAATAATTCCCGATAGTATTTTTTCTCATGATTCTGTCTAGGTAGAAATTTGACATTTGAAACTTTATTACAGTTTTTGACTCAGCATAAGCTGATTGCTTTACCCATGTTTGCGTGGGAATAAAGGAGCCTTGATCTGGGTTAGAACAGGCATTTTGCTGGATGGTGTTAGAGATGAAAACTACTTGTGAGATGTGGATATAAATATTTTTCATACTTATTCCATATGTATGTTGGGGGAATAGGTTGGTGAGGGAGTAATCAGTGAGGGGCTTGTAAGATGGTTTATCAGTCCTGATGGTTCTCATAAAAATTGTTGTTGTTGTTAGGTGCTGTCAAGTCTTGTCTGACTCATAATGACTCTTCAAGGGTTTTCAGTGGCTCATTGTTTTTGGGATTGCCGTGGGCATGGATTGCCATGTCCTCCTCCCATTTTTGTGGTGCTGGGAATCAAACTCGAGACCTCAGAGACTGCAGAGTGGAGCTGTACCAACTGAGCTAAATCCCAGCCCTCTCATAAAAATAGAATGCAAAAAAGGCCACTACTAGTTACAGAGTATAGCTTTAGGATGAAGGCAGAATGGTTTGATCTGTGGAAGAACAGAAGTGTCATCTCTACTCTGATTATCAGGTGCCTTAACTCCCAGGGTTGGTTGAGGGTAAAAAAGGCTACCAAGAAGTTTTCACTGTATCTTCTAGAAGTAGAACTCCTTATTCTGCTCTTCAAGGCTCTCCTCAGCTAATTCCAGCATGCCTTTCTGGGGTCACCTTTATGACTTGCTGAACAGTAGGCCCATCCCACCTTTTCTGCCTTCTTACTGTTGCCTGATACTTATCTTCTCTTCCTGTGCCTCCTTTGTGGCATTTATTCTCCTTTTGGATGCTGGCATCTCTGCCTATGACATTTCTTCCTGGACATCTTGAAATCCTCCTCACTAGCTCCTACGCTCATCTCAATTGCTGCAGTGTTTCTCTATATACATGAATTTGATCTGAGATTTTTAGAGTTTCTAAGTGCTCCTGAAGGATGATGCTGCTTCTCTGTGTGATTAAAAATGAAATAGTACTAAAATGTAAACTGTATGAAAGTCAAGGTCAAAAACTTTTCACATCATTACAATGTAAGTGCTTTTTTTTTTTTTTTTTTTTTTTTAGGTGCAGCATATTTTTTCAAAATACTTTGTTTTGCTATTGTTTCTTCCCTGGCACTGAGCAGTCAAGGGATGATTGTATGCATGCCATTTTCCTTTGCTGATTGTCATGTCTAATCTATCCCTTTATTTTCAACTCTTGGGGGGAAGACATTGTATCTTCACTTTCTTTGTAGCCCTTAGCACTGTTCTTGAATGAGATAATAGACACTGTTATCTTGAACTGCAAATATTTCCCACTATTATCTTGGAGAGAGTAGTGTTTCTTAAATATTTATTGAATGAGTAAATACAAATAAATGGACCAATAGGAGACATTTGTTGAGGTATTTTCTTTTCATAAGAACAAAAAAGTTTGACAACTACTGAACCAATAGGAAGCCCTCAAATTCAGTTGGAAAAGAGGTCAGGGTGCTATTTATAAATGCAGAGAGGAAACATTCAGAGTAGGCTATTTTGAAACATCTGGTTGTTGGTCTAAAAATGTGACTCTTAAATTCAGAGAGAGATGAGTATACATTTATACTAAAAACTTAAAATTGGAATATAATGTACAAACAAAAGTGTACATACCATAAATGCACATTTAAAAATCTTTGTAGTGAACTATAATGTCATGCCAGTTTCCACCTGAGTAAATTAAACATTGAAGCTATGTTTGTTATATCATGAACTAGAACAGAATCCTAAAGAATATGAGCCTGTGCCCATGTCAAGAATTCTAAGGCCTCTGATTGTCCTCCTTTCAGCTGTCAGAACACAGATGTCCTAGACTATAGATGGGAGGAGAGGGCCAGCTCCTGGCAGAAGCAGGGACTCAGATACTGGAGGCACACAAGAAACACTCTTCAGCAACAATGCAGATTTCAGCTTGTCATTACTTTTCATTGTCCCTGATTCTGTTCTTGTAGAAGCTCTGTAAGATAAAATGTTTCTTTGCTTGCCTAAGAATTCATGGCTCTAGTTTAAACTTCTCTCCATTAGAATTCAAAATAAATCCCAAACCTCAGCCAATTAACTTAATATCCAGATGGGTGGAGGAAAGACTTACTGAAGCTAAGGTGATTATCAAGTACTTTTTTTCTTCTTCAGTACTTAACGGGTTGAACCCAGGGCCTTGCACGTACTTTGCAAGTAGTCTACCACCAGACTGGACCCCTAGCATATCTTTTATTTTTATTTTGAGTCAGGATCTCACTAATCTCACTAAGTTTACCCAGGCTGCAGTTAGTCTTGAAATCACCATCCTCCTGCCTCCACCTCCTGAATCCCTGGGATTACAAGCATGCACCACCAGGCCAAACTTCAAGCACTTAACTATTAAGAAACTATGGAAAACACCTACACCTAGGCATTAGCTATGCTATTAATAACTCCTACTAAGTAAAGAAATTACCACTTCTGGCCGTCACAGGAGGTAAAATGAATATTAAGTTCTTGATTTTCGGAGTTGTATTTTTCAGGATGCACAGTAAGTAAAATGCTGTAATAAAAACATAGCTTTCAGCTGGGTGCTGTGGCTCACACCTGTAATCCAAGCAACTCGGGAGGCGGAGGCAGAAGGATCGTATGTTCGAGACCAGAGGCAGTCTGTGTAATTTAGTGTGACCCTGTCTCAAAAAGTAAAAAAAAAAATGGGCTGGGGGTAACAGCTCATTGGTATAGCACTTGCAAAATATGCAAGTGTGAGGCCCTGGGTTCAACTCTCAGTACCTGGGGGAAAAAACAAAAAACCCCACACAAAACAAAACACACACACACACACACACACACACACACACACACACACACACAAACATAGCTTTCTCCTTAATCCAAGCATACAATGATTTTGTCTAGAACCTGGCTATTTTAAGATCAAATCTCATTTATTCTCCATCTTGCAGCTACTAAGTATTTATTATTTGCCAAACACTATTCTAAAATTCTTATGCAAATACACACATTTTACCCTCAAAACAGGCCTGTTAGGTAGGAATTTTTATCATCCCTCAGGAAAAGGAAGGAATTTCCCAAGGCCACACAGGTGGCAGAGCTGGGATCTTTGGTAATTACTGTGGTCTGTGTCCCAGGTCTAAAGTGTTAAGGTAAAGTCATCAATCTTAAAATGCTAACCACATCTGTATTTTACTAGGTTAATAAAACTATGCTTACTGCTGTCTTAAGTGCTTTGTGGGCTTATTAGAAGGATAATTTACAGTGCTCATTTAAAAGAATGCATTACTCTGCTGGGTGAAAAATAATATTAAAACCAGGTACATTAATATAGTATTAATATGATAAGTGCAGTATTTATAACATGAATTAATGATAACCAGCATTTATAGTACACTAATAATTCATGTCAGACACTGTTACATATTCCTTATGTATATTGCTTATTTAACCTATCAGATATGCTATAAGATATGAGGAATCTATGCTTCAGGGAAATTAAATGATATAATAAATTTAATAAAGGCATACTGTTTAAAATGGAGAAGCCTGAATTGGAATTCAGGAATTGTGATATCTATACTACAGTGTGGGTGTGGGTGTAATTAATGAGGGATTTAGGGCAGATGGAATGGGCAAGGGAACTTCATGGAGTGGTGGTACTGTGTTTCTAAGATCTGAATTGGCTCTCAAAGGAGAGGAAAAATGCACAGGGAGTTCATTCTGTTTCTGTCTGTCTCCTTTCTGTTGTGGTAAAAAAAAAACATGAAAGTTGCCATCTTAGCCATTTTTAAATGTACAGTTCAATAGTGGCAAGTATGTTTACAATCTATTGTAAAATAGATTTCCAGAACTTTTTCATCCTGCAATACTGAAATTCTATAATCATAACTCCACATCTGCCCCTCCTTGGTAACCATCATTCTACTTTTAATTTATATAGGTTTGATGACATAATGTAACTCATATAAGTGGAATCATATAGTATTTGTCCTTTTTTTGACTCACTTATTTCACCTAGCATAATGTCCTCAAGGTTGAACTTTGTAGTGTGTGAAAGATTTACTTATTTTTATTTTAAGGCTTCTACAATGGTGTTAAACACAAAAAAAGATTGTGTGCATGGCACAGTGTTGGAGTATGTTTCATTGTGTTGCACATAGGGTCACTATGAGTCGGACCCGACTCCATGGCAACTAACAACAACAATATTCCATTGCATGTGTATACCACATTTTGTTTATCTATTTATCTGCTCATGCACATTGAGTTGTTCCTTTTGCATCTCATTTAAAATTAAATCTTTGAGATTGTGGTCAAGTATCTTTTTATATTAATACTTTCTGTTCTAGTCCAGTAGCAGCAGCAGCAGCTGCTGCTTCTACTGCTTCTTTTTCTAAGCCATCACTATAGGCTGCTCATGTGGTCAGTGAATGTTATTTTAGTTTTATTTAATTATTTGACTTTGGTTTCATATTGTTGTTTCAGTTGTATCACAGCTCTTCTTTAGCTATCCTTCTGCAGTGGTAGACACAAAATACATTTTAATAAACTAAATTCTACATTGCCTGCAGCTGTAGCCCTGTGACATCCAATCCTATCAGATCCCAGAAGCTAAGCAGGATCAGGCCTGGTTAATACTTGGATGGGAGACTGCCTGGGAACAGCAGGTGCTATAGGCTTGGGAGAAGACCCGGCAACCTACTCCCAAAAATCAGTCTTGCCATTGAAAACCCTATGAACAGCAGAGAAGCACTGACAGTAGGGTTTTGTCTGTTGTACGCAGGGTTGCTATGAGTCAGATACTGACTTGACGGCACCTAACAACAACAACAACAACAACAACAATAACAACAACAACAACAAATTCTATATTAACATTACCTTATGCAGTGATTTCAAAAATGTTCTCCAGTAATTTGTTATTGACTCTTAAATCTCAGGCAATTACATGTAAGTGAATGTGGGCTTCCTTATTTAGAAAGGGATACCCACCCACAATCAAACTATAAAGATATATAAAACTTAAGCTTACAAGTCATGATATGTTTAAACAACATCTCCCTAGTAAATATAAGTGTTTATGCCTAGAAGACAAAGGAAAGAGAAACTATGGAGTCTTTATTACCTTTGTTCATTAGATGAATTGTACAAGTATTAGGAAGAGTCACAGTTAACAGCATAGGTTGTAGGAACCAACTGGTAGAATTTTGGCTCTACTGCTTAACTACTGTGTGACCTTGGATATAGGACTTTTTCTTTTTTTCCCAAGGCAGCTATGAAGAGTAAATGAGATTCTACACAGATGGTTTACAAATGCAAGAATTGGCAATTAGTCGAAATAGAAGTCCTAGGAGAAAGGAAAGAGGTGAATAGATCAAGATGAATGGGGAAGGATTAGTGGTCAAGGTTAAGGACTTAAGGTAGAGGGGATCAGAGCCTGTGGGTGACCACATTTAAAAATGATGGCCAGGTTGAGGAGGCCTGTAAGGGATTTAGTTTTGCCACATGACATGGTAGGTGAATGAATAGTAAGGGAGAGGAATGTCAAATGACCAATTCTTTACATAGACTGCTGCTCTGCAGTCTCTGAGGTCCTGTGTTTGATGCCCAACACCACAAATATGGGAGAAGGATGTGGCAATCCACTCCTGAGGCAACCCCTAAACAATCAGCCATTGAAAACCCTATGAGTGTTGCTATGAATCAGATACGACTCCACAGCACCTAACAACAACAATTATTTATCTCCTGCAGCCATAGCACTGTGGTATCATATCCTCTCATATCTCAGAAGGTAAGCAGGGTCAGGCTTGGTTCGTACTTGGATGGGAGACCACCTGGGAGCACCAGATACTGTAGAGGTGGGAGAAGGACCCGGCAACCCACTCCCAAAAATCAACTCGCCATTGAAAACCCTATGAATGCCGAGAAGCACTGACAATAGTGTTTCGCCTTTTGTGCGTAGGGTCACTATGATTTGGATATAGACTCCATGGCACCTAACAACAACAACAAGTATTTATACTATGTACAAGGTAGGAGTTCTGACCTTCCACTTCTTGCAGTCTGTTCTGTGTTATAGGATGGAGCAGTATGGCAATGAGCACATTTTCTCTAACCCAATTTCACTTTTGGTTGGATATGGGGAATAGTCAAGACTGAACACATCTTTATGAATACTTGGAGTTAATAACTCAATATTAAACAATGAGTTTGCTTGGCACGCAAATAACATAATACCTGTTACTTATGACTGTGTTCTGTACTGAAGCACAGGTGACTGTCTATAGGAATAGTAGCCAAAACTAGTTAGTTCAGCATGTTATCTATATGAAACCCTCTAATTTTCTAAGGAATAAGCTACCTCTCTACAATGAGTTTATTAAAAATTTGGATGCAGCAACACTTTGCACTTTGATCATCAGTGGTGCCCACACCATATGGAAAACTGATTAGTTGTGGAAAGTTGGAGGAGTAAAGATTGTAGCTGAGGTTTTTATCTTCGGTACCATTGTAGGATGTCATAAATCACATTCCCATTGTGCTTGCTTCACAGTCATTGAGATCAGCAAATGCATTTTTTCACATTTTCTAGATCTAACTCCAGGAGACGGATCCACTCCATTGAGAACTACTGTTCTGGAATACAACAAACTCTCATTGTTACTAGAATCTGTAAGACGTGTATTGTAGTGTATTGAAAAGTTTCATTATTCATTTAACAGCATATTTTTTGTAGCCATTTTCTAAAGTTTCTTTTAGTCCTGTGATCATTGAGCCTATTATTTTGTCACATTTGCACATTTGTGGTTTCTAACTCTGCTAAAGTTTTGTTTCTGTTTTTATTATGGTGTGAAGTTTTTTTTTTTTTAATATAGACAGGTTAATATAAAACAGGTTAAACATATAACAGAATTCAATTACACTATTGCTATTTTTCTTGTAAAAGGTATTAGAGTCAAGCAAAGGTGATTCCAGAAGTTCTCAGCATTGACTGACCTTATGATGTAATGAAATGATTTAACTGAAAGCTTTCATTTTCAACTTGTTTTCTTTCCTAGCTCAGCTAAAGGGGTATGCAAAGCTCCCCTGGTAATGAGTGGGGAGAGGGTAAGAAGTGGGGAGGGCTCACTCTGCTGGTTTTCCTTCAGGTATTAAAAGTGGAAAGGCTGTCCCAGCCATTGAGTTTACAAATGCCCCACAGATGGTTTGCAGTGGTTCTAGCTGACCAACTGCAACACTCAGCTCCTGTTTTGAGGTTTTCTTTCAGTAATTTGGTAGGCTAGAGAAACCTGTTTCAAAATTCCGTCTCTGTTCCTTAGTAATTTGCTGACTTAAATAGACTGAATTTTAAAACTATGTATAATTTCCACTACTCATCTTAAATTTTCTCAAAGGTGGGAGGAAGTCATTCAACAAATATTTTTTGAGACTATGCTATATATACCTGATGCTGTTCAAATTTAGGGGCTACAGCAGTGAATAACAGGTGAGATCCCCGCCCCTTAGGAGCAATTAACAGATGTCAGGTAGACAGATGTCAGGTAAATGTCTTGAAGACAATTAAAGCAAGGGTAAAAAGACATGCTTATAATCTTAAAAGTATTAGAGAAAGTCTCTCTGAAGAGGGCACATTTGAACAGAGACCTGCAAAACTGATGGAGTGAGCCATGAACCATGGGTGCATGTTGGGGATGAATATTTGAAGGAGATGGAAGGATGAGAAAGAAGGTCATGTAGTAGTAACAGGGCTGAGGCCAGCATGGTGGCTGTCAGTGGAGCAAGGCATGCCAGGGAAAATGAAGTTGGGATATTGCGGGGAATGATACTGTATGACTTGTGTTATAAAATGAATCATTCTGGGTCCTGTATTGCAGATCTACTATGTCAGGAGAGAGGACTAATACAAAATCAAGAATGCTAGTTCAGGGGCTTTTCTAGTGGTCTAAGATAGATAACATGGTGTCTTGGACTGGGATGTGAGCAGGGGAAATGGCGGGATATAGTTGGATGTAACACATTGTTTCAAGATAGGGCTCAATAAGATAAAGTATTTTAGGTGACACTGTAAGCCACGCATGTAGCAGATGCGTCTAAACCTTATCTCCCTTCTACTTTTACTTCCTCATGAAAATGGGCCAGTATAAGATGAGCCCAATCTTAGACATGCATCTGTAATGTCAATTATTTGAACATCCTCTAAACATGTACTATACTATTTTTACAAATAAATACTTTGCCTGGCATTTATTAGGAAGCTTTTACAAGCTGATAGTCTTCTTGGTAGTGTGTTATGGGATGATAAAATAATACTGGCAAACACTGACTTAGCCTTTGTTATGTCTCACTTGGTATTATAAATGATTTACATATGTTAACTCATATAATTCTCATGACAGCCTTATGAAGTGTAGGTACTGTTATTTCCCCCATTTTTCTGGTGAGGAAACTGAAGCATAGAGAGATTAAATACTCATCCAAGTTCACAAAGGTAATAAATGGAGGTAATAAATGGAGACATCTACATTGTCTGGCTTCATTGTCTTGGCTTTTATACTACACTGTCCTATGAAATGAGCAAAACATGATTAAACTCTGTGGGAGCATCGCCTTGCCACTGGATTCGCTCCTGCTGTGAGCGGGAACCAGCCGCCAAATACCCATCTTCTGGTGAGGGGGATCTGAGCACCCAAGTGCTGCGCCACCAGAAAGGAGGCTTATGCCCACGGCTGCTCTGAGAAGCCTTGAGAAAGGCAGGCTCAGAGGCTTATGCCCATGGTGGCTCCTTGCTTCTTTCTTCCCAGTGAAGATGCTGACTCCTAGTGCTCTGCTCCAACAGCTCTTTATTGTTTCCTTGTCTATCCCAGTGGATGGAATGGACCCAGACTGCTCTGTGTACCACCCTTATATATTCTTCTGGGGCTAGCCGGGGACCAGTGAGAGGCAGTCACCCCATACAGGTTTTAGCCAATCAGAGGGGATATTCAAATTTGGTTTTATAAAAGTAGCCAATCAGGACTGGTTCCAGAATGGCCCATTCAAGAGTTGTTCAGGGGTTTGGAAACAGCCAATCAGTGTCGAGGGGTCTGAGGCAAGGGAATAGATGCCAGCGCCATCTTGGGGAGCTCCACGACCCTGAGTTCCCGGATGTAGGGCAAAGGTGACGGCCTGGGGAACAAGCTTCAGTCCTCCAAGGGGCCTAGATAGGCCCCGGGGCAAACTGCCTCTCTAGGCAGTGCCCTACAAAACTCTTGCAAAGTTCTGAAAGCGTGTGTCCTCATATTCATATGTTGAAACTTAATCTTTGAGGTAATGATATTAAGAGGTGGCACCTTTGGGAGGTGATTATGTTATGAGGGTGGAGCCTTTATGAGTGAGATTAGTGGCTTTATAAAACAGGTTAAAGAAGCTTGTTAGCCCATTTTGCTCTTCTACCATGTGTGAACACATTTGTCAAGAACAAGCCCTCGCTGGCTGCTGTGGTGCATGCCTATAATCCCAGCTACTTGGGAGGCAGAGGCAGGAAGATCACACATTTGAGACCAAACGCAGTCTGCATAATTTAGTGAGACCATGTCTCAAAAAAAAAAAAAAGAAAAAAAAGTAAAAAAGTGGCCTGGGGGTGCAGCTCAGCGGTCCAGTACTTGTAAAGCATGTAGGTGCGAGGGCCTGGGTTCAACCCCCAGTCCTGCAAAAACAAAAATAAAAACAAACAAAAAAAGAACAAGACCTCACCAGATACTGAATTTGCTGGTTCCTTATTCTTAGTTTCTCCAGAACTGTGAGCAAGGAATTCCTATTATTTACAAATTATCCAGTTTAAAGTATTTTGTTGTAGCAGCCCAAATGGACTAAGCCAACACATCTGTTGTTGTTGTTAGGTGCCATTGAGACATGTCCAACTCATAGAGACCCTCAAAGGAATTTCAATGGCTAACTACTTTGGGATTGTTTTGGGAGTGGATTACCACATCCTTCTCCCGTGTTTGCAGTGCTGGAGATTGAATCTAGGTCCTCAGAGGGTGTAGCATGGCACTCTACCAACTGAGCTAAACCCCAGCCCCAAGCCAAGACATCTAAGAAGTAAATATTGTAGGAATATGGAGAGGAGAGTATACATGTCTTGTTCTATAGAAATGTTATGAAGGAAATAGTGTTTATGTGAGAGATCAAAGTATGGGAATGTAAATTTCAGCTGTGCGAAACATGTAAGTGGTGAAAATGATCATAATGATGGAAATGTATATATACTAAATATTGCTATGTGCTAGGCACAATTGTAACATTTAAGTGGTATCTGATCCTGCCTGATCTCGAAAGCTAAGCAGGGTCAGCCTGGTTAGTGTTTGAATGGGAGACTACCTGGGAATATTAGCTGCTGCAGGCTAGAGAGAAGGACCTGCCAATCCACTCCCAAAAGAATCTCCCATGAATAGCAGAAAAGCACTGACAATAGTGCTGGGCTTGGCACAGTGTTGGAGAGTATTTTGCTTGTTTTACCTAGGGTCTCTATGAGTTGTACCCAGTTTGATGGCACCTACCAACAACAGTGCTAAAGTATCTTTGAGCATTTTCATTTTGTCACCTTAGACATGCATGTGTTCATGCTTCTAGATAAAGGAGGTGGGACTTGAACCTAGGCTGAGCCCTGATTTGCATGCCACCTATTAAGAAGGGCTTTCCATTCAAGAGAGAAGAGCAATAAACCTAGGCTTAGGTGGGCTGCTTATTGTATGACATTTTGGGGAGAGATATAAAATTAAAATCTGCCTCCAGACTGGAGTGGCACTGACAGCCTAAAGGATGATTCACACAGGTCATTTTGATGAGTAAAATGATTAGACACCTGCGCTGTTCTCAAGTCACCCTATCCCCACCCCTGTTTTATATGGCTGACACAAATGATAGGAGACCAGACGAGTTGTGGCATGACAGCAAAGATATCATTCAGGAAGAAAGCAAAAGATTATTAAAAAGACTGGGAAAAAAAGAAAAGACCAAATTATATTTCAAAAGAAACTCTGAAACTGGTCTTTGAACCTCGAGCAGCTAAAGTAAAAGTAAGACTTGAGGAATTAAACAGATTTCAAAATGTAGCTTTAGAAGACAAAAAGCTGGAAAAAGCGGTTTTTCTCAAGCTTAAGGAATTGAAGAAAAAATTCAAGCCTTAAGTGGCACAGTGAAAGATTCTGCAGGGAAAATATTAAACGATGTAAGAAACATCAAAAGAAGATGGAAGGAATATACAGAGTCATTATACAAAAAAGAATTGGTAGACAACCAACCATTTCAAGAGGTTGAATATGATGAGGAACCAATGGTATTGAAGGATGATGTGGAAGCTGCCTTGAAGGAATAGGTGGAACACAAAAGGCTCCAGGAATAGATGGAATACAACTAAGATATTTCTATAAACAGATGCAGCACTAGAGGTGCTAACATGTTTATGCCAAGAGATTTGAAAAACACCTACCTGGCCAACTGACTGGAAGAGATCAATGATTTTTCCTATTCCCAAGAAAGGGGATCCAGCTGAATGTGAAACCTTTTGAATGATATCCTTAATATCAGATGCAAGCAAAATTTTACTAAAGATCATTCAAAAGCAACTGCAGCAGTATATAGACAGGGAACTGCTGGAAAATGAAGCCAGACTCAGAAGAGGGCAGGGAACAAGGGACATCATTGCTGATGTCAGATGGATATTCACCAAAAGCAGAGAATACCAGAAAGGTATCTGTTTTATCAACTATGCAAAGGCATTTGATTATGTGGATCCTAACAAATTATGGATAACACTGCAAAGAATGGGAATGCCAGAGTACCTAATTGAATTCATGAGGAATTTGTACTTGGACCAGGAGGCAGTTGTTTGAACAGAACAAGGAAATATTGCCTGGTTTAAAGTCGAGAAAGGTATCAGGGCTATATTCTTTCACCATATCTCTTCAATTTCTATGATGAGCAAGTAATCCAAGAAGCTACACTTTATGAAGAAGAATGCAGCATCAGGATTGGAGGAAGACTCATTAACAACCTGTGATATGCAGATGACACAATCCTGCTTGCTGAAAATGAACATGATTTGAAACATTTACTGATGAAGATCAAAGAACACAGCCTTCGGTATGGATTGAGACTCAATATCAACAAAACAAACGTCATTACAACTGGGTCAATATGTGACTTCACAATAAATGGAGAAAAGATGGAGGTTGTCCACGATTTTGCTTTACTTTGTTCTACAATGAACACCCATGGAAGCAGCAGCCAGATATCACAAGACCTATTGCTTTTGGAAACTGTGGCAAAAGATCTCTTTAAAGTATTGAAAAGTAAAAATGTCACATTGAAGACGAAGGTGCACCTGACTCATGCCATGGTATTTTTAGTTGCATCATATGGTTGTGAAAACTAGACATTGAACAAGGGAGACAGGAGAATTGATGCTTTTGAATTATGGTGCAGGAGATGAAAATTGAATGTACCATGGACTGTCTAAAGAACCAGCAGATCTGTCCTAGAAGAAGTGCAACGAGTGTGTTCCTTAGAAGCACGAACGGCTAGATTGCATCTTATTTTCAACATGTTGTCAGGAGGGACAAATCCCAGGAGAATGACATCATGTTTGGGAGAGTGGCAGGTCAATGAAAAACAACAACAACAACAACAACAAAACACCCTCCACCAGATGGATTGGTACTATATCTGCAACAGTGGGCTTAAACATAAATAAGATCTTGTGCCTGTCACAGAATTGGGGAGTGTGTTGTTCTGCTGTACATATGGTTGCTGAGTTGGACCCAACTTGACAGCACCTAACAACAACAACAATTCTGTGCGAGGAATAGACTGCTACCTAGTGTAAAAGCAGCAAAGGTGACTATGGGTTCAGACAACATAAGGACAGACAAGACCAGACTCTGGGAAGGTTCTATGTTTATGTGTTCTCTATCCTTGCTCTTATCAAGTGTTTCTGCCGGTGTCAGCAAACACAGTCTGATGATGGGAAGGATGACTTTTTTTTGCTTTAGTGTGGAACATAGAATCGCTCCATGGTGGCTTGTTGCAACATGGAAATTACTGTGGCCAAAATTTGGAGGACTAGTGTCAGTGCACTGGTGTAGAACATGTTTGGAGAATGTAAAGAATTCAGAACTGTAATTACCAAATTTTGTTGCATACCCAAATCATCTTTGGAGGGTATTCCAGTGACAGATTCCACAGTTGTTGCTTTATAGATTCACAGACCAGAACCTGTAGAGCCAGTGACTTAAAGCATGACTTTCAGACCGTGAGCCACTTGGTGGTAAAAGCATGGCAATTTCATGTTAAGGAGTTTGCACATGGTAGAATTTTATAGAGTTGGACATGTATATAATTACTTGTTGGGGGCTATAGCCTCATAGGAAAGAACAGGATCTGTTACAAATCCTTGAGTGCTCAGCCCTTGGGTGTCAGACTGTTAAAAAGTCAGATGATTAGAGAACAAAGCTGGTATTAAAGTGCAGGGATGATTTTAGGGCCCATATGAGAGGAGCCTGTTCCATGTCCTGAGAAAGACTCAGGTTCTTTGGCCATTCAACATGTGGAATGGTAGTAGAGGGACGGTTTGAGTGAGCACTTGTTGTATCCCTCCTTGATTCATCCATCCAGGGACTATGGTCTTTACCTTTCTCAAAGGAAGGTAAAGACTTTATATTAGTAGGCAAATGCATGCACATGCACACATACCAAAAAACTAATAATATGAGTCTCTTAACCATTTCTATGCTCCCTACCAATCTCTGTCCATTTCTTAAATACATTCCAAACACATTATAAAGTTTTGGGATGTCAGTTATAGATGTATATGGAGAAATGAGTGTTTCTAATTTTAGGATTCAACCTATTACCTTCATAGAGGACATAAAAATCTGCCTAATAAGATCTTAAACAATGCGTAGAGAAGCAGATACAGCATATGCAAAGGGAATGGAGCTATTAAACAGCTTGTTGCTAAGGAGAATGGTAATTACCAATAATGAACTTAAGTGAAGGATATTGGTAGAATGTTTGACATAGGTTGAATATGAGCCTATAATTATTACTAGGAACTCCTACCTTGCAGGAAATATTTAAGAGGTATGGTGTCTGGCACACAAGTACTGTTTACATTAATAGGACCTGCATAATATTAGATGCTCCCTGAAGCCCTACCACTATGATGTCTGATCCCAACAGATCTCAGAAGCTAGGCAGGGTCGGGCCTGGTTAGTACTTGGATGGGAGACCACCTGGGAACACCAGGTGCTGTAGGCTTGGGAGAAAGACCTGGCAACCCACTCCCAAAAAAACAACCAGCCATTGAAAACCCTAGAATAGCAGAGAAGCATAACAGTAGTGTTCTGCCTGTTGTACATAAGTTTGCTATGAGTTGAACACTGATTCAAAGGCACTAACAACAACATTAGATGGATACCAGACTATGACATGGTACTTTAAGGAACTTAGAGTTTACACTTTTGAGAATGTGGAGTGACATGGCAACTTTGGGTTTTTGATAGTTCACTGACACATGGAATATGGGCAGAGAAATTTGTTCAGACTGTTGCAGTCATTCAGGCAGGAGATGTAATGAACTACAGTAAAGGCAGTTAGAATGAAGGAGTGTATTTGTTAGGTTAGCTGCCATAACACAATACCACAGGCTACATAGGTTGAACAACAAAACTTATTTTTCACAGTTCTGGGGGCTGTGAAGTCCAAGATCAGGTTGCTAGCTGGCGGATTCCATTCCTGTTGAGGGCTGGCTTCCTGGCTTGTGGAACCTTATTGCTGTGTCCTTCCATGGCTGCAGTTAGGAGTGGGCTGGGGAAGGAAAGAGTGAGCTCTGTGGTGTCTCTTACTGGGAACTAATCATCAGGGTCCCATCCTTACAACCTCTTTTAACTTTAGTTACTTCCTGGGTGGCTCTGTCACCAAATACAATCACACTGAAGGTTAGGGATTCAACATGTGAATGGGGATTGGAAGAGAGTGGTAATTCTGTCCAGGTTACTGTTGTTGTTAGGTGCCATCTAATTGGGTCCGACTCATAGCGACCCTCGTAGGGTTTTCATTGGCTGATTGTTTTGGGATTGCCCTCCCCTTCTCCCATTTTTGTGGTGCTGGGGATCGAATCTGGGTCCTCAGAGTGCGGAGCCCCACTCTACCAACTGAGCTAAACTCCATAGCAAAGAACAAAATAAGTAGCTCACCTGCCTCCTTGAATGTGGCAGGTGAGACACAAGGGTGGACTTGGGGGGCCCTGCTGGGCCTTAGATTTGGGGGACTAGGTGATTGACAGTAACACTTACAGAAGGATCTGGAGGTTTCTTGTTGTGTGTATATGCTTTTTTGAAATCATTTTTGTCTAATAAAGTTTTTATGAAGGCTCATAAGCATGACTGTAGCTTACTGCAATTTATTCTACCCAGAAGAAAGGTGCTTCTAATTCTCTTAAATTATGGACCAATTCATTGCGTTTGTAACTTCTAAGGGTGGTCAATTATATACCCACTTACTGTTGTTGTTGTTAGGTGTTGTCGAGTCGGTATCCGATTCATAGCGACTCTCATGGGGTTTTCAATGGCTGACTGTTTCAGGATTGCCGTGGGAGTGGATTGCCAGCCCCTTCTCCCATTTTGTGATGTTGCAAAAAAAAAAATAGCACATTTAATCTAAAAAGTAAAGTGGTTTCCGTATGGTCTTGAGGTTTTACTTTCTTTAATTCTGGGTTTGGTATTTTTTTTTTAACATTTTGACCTTTTGGTGTGACATAGCAATACCTTTTCAACAGAGGCAGAGGCATTTCCTGCCTTTTTTCTTTTGTGTTTTTACTTTTCTGCTGCTGCAGTAAGGCCTGCAGAAGACATGTGCTTTGCCTCTGAGGCTCTACCTGTTTGTCAATGTTTGCTGATATTTTTAAATTGTCAAGACAATGGCTTATGAGCAATTACCATGTCATATACGCAGAGTTTGAGTAATGCCTTTTGGAGAGCTATTTCAAGATGATTTTTGGAACCATTATGTCAAACTTGCTCAGAAAAGTTTATCTTGTTTGTTGTGTTTTATTTTATTGCTATGGGTTTTATGCATATTCTGTATTTTTTCTTTTTATTAAAGCATAATGTACAGGAAATTGCACATAGGCATTTTCATGAACTGAACACTGAGATAAACTGACTTTTTAAAAAGTTTATGTTGTTTGGGAGAAAAATGAACCTATCTGAATCAGTATATGCACTTTGGAGCCAAATGTGACCTTTAAACTTTTACCTTTTACTTTCACATTAGCATAGTTCCTGTTACCTAGTGTACTTAAGTAGGATGTGGGAACCCACTCCTGAAGCAATCCCAAACCAGTCAGCCACTGAAGACCCATCAGGGTCGCTATGAATTGGACCCACTTGACGGTACCTAACAAGTGTGCTTAAGAATTACCTAATTATCCATCTATTTGAATCTTGTTTTCTAATTTTTTTTATGTATAATGCCTACTTTTATGAAACATAAACTATTGAATTAAGAAATATGTTCTACTTGCTTTTTTAAGCGTTTGAAATAAGGTGCAGTGAAAGAAAAAGTTGTTTATATTTAGTTACTGGTAGGAAAAATTACCTGAAACTTGGAAATCAAAAGAATGTGTCAGTACCTTTTGGAGGCTACTGTTTAAAAGTTCCAACCTGTACATATTTAATTTTAATTCTAATGCTTATGCCTGACCTGCTATTTACAATTTGATTAGAGTGTAGACCCTGGAAAGTTACTTGTTAGATCATAGATAACCTCAAATGTTATCATTTTATTGCCCTGAAGTACATTAACCAGGTTTTTCATCTGACTTAGCTATCTGATTCTATTACTTTTTATTTCTAAATGCTTGTTTTTAGTGGGCAGTATAAGCCTGCTCTACAAATACTCAGAGAAACAGCATTATTACCTTACTGGTGCTTTCATCAGTTAATGAGCAGAATAAACTTTTTGACACATGTTCATTACATATTGTGAGAGTCATTTTTAACAACTATACAAACAACAACCTTTTTGAAAATTATGGTTTGATAATACCTTTCTGAGGCATACAAAGCAATGTGCAAAGATTCCAAACTTGGTGAAAATTGTTGTCCTAATTTCTGTGTGTGTATTTTTTTTTCTTTTTTCAGGGAAAGTATAATGTAAAACTTTGTTGTTATTGTTGTTGTTATTAAGTTATGTCTGACTCATAGTGACCCTCATAGGGTTTTCAATGGCTGACTGTTTCGGGATTGCCTTGGCAGTGGATTGCCAGGTCCTTCTCCCATTTTTGCGGTGCTGGGAATTGAACTCGAGACCTCAGAGACTGCAGCACAGCGCTCTACCAACTGAGCTAAATCCCACCTTCAATGTAAAACTAGGTTGTACTAATTAAAATGTCTTGGGCTGGGGAGTAGCTCAGTGGTAGAATGCATGCTTAGCATGTGCAAGGCTCTGCATTCAATCCCTAGCACCACCACCACAAAAAACCAAACCAAACAAAACAACAACAAAAAAAACACACATACTCAAAGAGATTATTAAATAATAGTTAAAATATTCTCATTTATTTATTTATTTGTTTATTTTTCAGGCTTAAGCCCATGAAACAGTCATTGTGGAATTGTGAAGAAAATAACATTTTGAGAAACTTTTCTGTCAGAAGTGATAGAGGAAAAACCCATAGAGAAGTGCATCCTCTTGTGTGTGTATCTCATTGTGCTGCTTTTTATTACTCAGCTTAGTAATGAAGCCACCATTATGTCCTCAGTCACTGAAGTAAATGTTGATATCAAAGATTTCCTAATGAGCATTAATTTGGAGCAGTATCTCTCACATTTCCAAGAGTCGGGTTTTCATACTGTGAAAGACTGTGCAGCAATAAATGATAGTGTGCTACACAAAATTGGAATATCACCTACAGGACACCGTAGGAGGATACTTAAACAGTTACAGATAATCTTGTCAAAAATGCAGGAAGTCCCAATATATGCAAATATTCGTAAGACAAAGAATGATGACACTTCAGAAGAGAACCACCATGCTCCATCTTCTGCTCAGAACACCTGTGTAGAACTTTCTGATTCTGACAGTATTCAGACACCTAGCACAATTCAGTTGGAGACTGTTATAGAAACTATTGATCAAAATGACAGTATAGAAAATAGCCAGTCTCTTAAATCAGATGATAAGCTATCTCTTTCTAAGGATGACTTCTCCCTTCCAGAAGAAGAGCTACACCCGAACTGGGTTCCTTCTCATGATTCTTTATTTAGCAGTGAAAATTTTCAAATAGAGTCTTTGATTACAAAGAAGATTGTGGATTGTACAACCCAGGAACAACAAACAGAAAAAGTTGATTTCATAACAGAAAATTTCAGCAAGATTCCTAATGTGGACTCTGAAAGTCTTCCTTCTGTTGACTATTCAACATCAGAGACATCTTCTGGAAAGGAAGCTAATGGTTTATTAGAAGGATCACCATCCCCATTCTTTCAATTTCAAGGAGAAATGGTTGTAAATGATTTGTATGTTCCTTCGTCACCAATCTTGTCACCTATGAGAAGCCGTAGTAAGTTGGTTTCCAGACCTTCCCGATCTTTTCTACTAAGACATCGCCCTGTACCAGAGATTCCAGTGTCAACAAAAGGAATTTCAGGGAGGTAAGAATTTTTAAAATAAGCTATATGTATTCAATTTGAGAGAATTTAGTTATTTTTAACAATTATGTTTTTAGTGTTACCTTTAAAATTGAACTTATGTATATTTACCTATTCAACCAACCTTTGTTTTCTTTTCAAACTTTCTCTCCATGCTATTTGTTGTTGCTCCTGTTGCTGTTGTTATTAGGTGCCATCCAGTTGCGTCCAACTCAAAGCGACCCTATATACAACAGAACGAAACAGTACCCAACACTGTGCCATGTCTGGCATTATTGTGAGTCCTTCTTTGCTAATCATAGGATTTTCAACGGCTGATTGTTTGGGGAGTGGGCTACTGTGTCCTTCTTCCAAGCCTATAGTACTTGGTTTTCCCAAGCCTTCTCCCATCCAAGGGATAACCTGGCCCCACTTTGCTTAGCTTCCAAGATCACAGGGAATCTGACGCCAGGGTGGGATGGCTGCAGACATGCTATTTGTACTGTACGTTATTTCCCAGAGTCCACTTCCATCCTATAAACTACCTGGGATTCTTTAGTTTTCTTCCATTTAATTCAGGGAACTTGTTTTCTCCTAATTCTACATGGGTATTCTGTCCCATATGTTCCCTCCACCTCTGTTATTACAGTATTCTGTTAGTACAGTTCTCATACTTGAACTGCTGATTCTGTCTCCTCACTAGATTATTTGTTCTTTGGCAGGGAGCATGTTTTTAATGTCTGTATCTCTATTTGTGGGCACAGTGCTCAGTACCAATTAATAATTCCACACACATCTATTGAGTTTGGTATTAGTTGCCTGTGTTACGCTAGGTAGGAAGGATGTAAAGAAGAGCGAAATGGCTTGCAGTGTAGTGTAGAAGATGTAAAGAGATGGCAACAGTGTAGTATGAAATCAGGTCCATGGAGAGCAGAACTCTGGAACACCAAAGAGGGTTACTGATATCCTGAGTTACCTGAACAGTTTGAGAGAAGTTGATTTACAACAGAGAAAACCTTCATCTCTTTCTCAGTTACATCTAAAATAGTTGTGGTTTTCTCCATGTTTGAGGTTGTTGTTTTTAGGTGCCATTGAGTCATGTTGGACTCATAGCGACCCTCATAGGGTTTTCAAATGCTGATTGTTTCAGGATTGCCTCGGGAGTGGATTGCCACATCCTTCTCCCATATGTTTGCAGTAGGGTATTACTTTTTCCACCAAAAGCTAACCCTTGTCTGTCTGCTAGAAGATATGAGACTATTCAAGTTTGATGGTCATGGAAGTGTTTTGCATTTTCTGCACAAGGTCCCGGCTGGTATTTCTACATGATTTCTTTTCTGGGCCTGAATCTGTGGCTGCTCCTGGTTCTCTGGCCTGTAGGCATTTTTGATAATTGAAGTGCAAGTTGTATTTACAAGAGAAAAGCCATCAATTTAACATTTGCAACCTGTCAATTTGTGCTGTTAAAATTAAGTTTTTTCAATATATAAAAACAAAACTCTTTGACAATAGAGGTCCTAATTAACTACTCTTTATCTTGATATCCTTAATGCCGATAGCAAAGTCTGGTATTTAGTAGGAAGCAGTAGTAATTGTACTGCTTATGAAATACCTAGATGCTAGTTTGGTTTATAATTCTCAGTGAGTTATCTAAAGTAGGGAATGTTCACCCTGTTGTTCTCATGGGTGAGAGTCTTGGGTTATTTTTCTCAGAATCTCCTTGCCAGTGAACTGGGATTGCGTTCTACTACATTTGACTCCAGAACCCAATTTCTTAGCTGTTCATTTATTAAATATTTTAAAAACATGTTGACGGTGTAAGAATTAGATTGTTTCTTATGATTATAGATGATTTCTAATTTTTGTATAACCTTTTAGCTTCAAAACACTTTTGCTAATTTTGAACAAATAAAGGAAACTAAATGGAAAATCCACAAGTCTTCAGATTTCAAAACCTTCCTTAATGTGAAACAGGGTCTACTATGAGTACACATAATTAAACTACATCTTTGCCTGAACAGAATCCTTTTGTTAGCCAGAAGAATAATATCAAGAAACTCTTGGTTTAAGTTTCAGACAGTATTTGCTATGTTTCATGAATTTTACAGAGAATCTTTTGATGCTCATTTAGTTGTATAGGGGCAGCACAACTGTATTTCCATACTCTGAGGGTCCTGGCTGGGTCTGAGAATTAAATTGATAAAACAGATTAACCAAAGAAATACATACACATTTATTATCACAAGTAAAGTTTTATCTGGCACAGGAACGCATACAGATATGAAAACCCTAAGAAGCAGTTACATTCTGAATTGGACAGAGAGTAATAAGTTGTGAAAAAGTAACTAAATCACGTGGGAGGTTTAAAAGGTAAGAATCATTTTAACAAGGTCTGTGCAAATTTCTTTAGGTCTCTGTCATCTCCACTCTGCCCTAGAGGATAAGAAGATAGATGTTATTTATCCTTTTCACATGGGAATTTCATCTCTCACTTTTAAGGAACAAAAGTCAGGGTTAGAGTAGAATGACGTTTTTGTGTCTGCTGTTTTTAACTTATATGAAATGTCTTTAATTCAGAGAAGTCAATATCCTAGAATGGTATATTTTAAACTTCTTTAGTTGTAAATATAAGCTCTGCATCATAAGAAAGCCTACTCATGACAGTGAGTCTTTGAAAATTAGAATTGAAATAACATTAAGATTAGTGGTAAATATTTTTTTTTTTTTGTGAGGGAATCATACTTGGAGGTTGAACCCAGGGTGTAGGCAAGCTGCTTCCAAGCCATGTTTCATCCCCACACTTTTTTCTTTTTTATGTTGAGAAAGGGTTTTGCTAAGTTGTGTAGCGTTCCTCTGGCCTCGAACTTGGAATCCTCATGCCCCCCGCCTCCCACGCTGGTGTTATAGGTGTGCACTACTACTGTGTCTGGTTGTAGTACTGGCTAGATCACAGCACCATTTCCAATGTGATTTTTAGGCCAGATCACCCAGTGTAACCTGCGTTTTCTTTGACTATGGTAGTAAATAGTAATTATGCTTTTTGGTGCTCGATAATAAAATGATCAACTAAAAGGAAATATTTTCAAATTGCAGTATTTTTCCTTGTGGTCTTCTCTAATATTACAAATATTGATTGTACAATTTTATAGTGCTATAATAGGAATGTTTACATAAAGCTGTGGATTATAGGATCTGAGTTTCTCTTTGGTCAAGTAACTATCTACAAATACTATTTCCATGCATGCTTTGATGTCCCAGAGGGCAATATTTCTTTGTACTGTCCTTGCCTCCTTTCTCCTGACTTATCTGACATGATTGACGGTCTAGTCAATTGGATTGTCTTTGTTCTTGCCTAGACTTGTTTCTGAATTTCTGCCTCTTCTTTTTCTCTGGAGGGCTGGGCTGGCTGGGGACCTGGGGGACCATGAGCCTCTGGATGTGTTTTTACCTCCTGTCTCTTGAGGACAGATAAGAATCAGGCTTGAGTCACCAACTCCTTAATCTTCTCTCGGAGGTGTCTCTGTTTCCTTGGAGCTCCAGACATCTTGCATCTTGGTATTCCCCTGGGAATTACAGAGGGACTTGCCCTGTGATCCTTCTTAGGAGAACCCTAAGGCAGGATGAACAAATCCGTATCCTAAAAGAGTTACCTTATCTTTTCCCCCTTCTCAATTTATTGATTTTTATACATCTTCTGTGAAACTATTTTATGCTTGGCACAGGTCCCCAAATCCCCTCCTGGATGTAGGGCCTCTGAATGTTTGGAGAGATGGGAGGATGAGGAGGCTGAGGTCATGGGAAGGGGATGATATGCATAGCTGTGCTGTGATGGAAGTACATCTGTTATAAAACACATGAAATCTAAACTTGCAATCCAGGTCTTCTTGAACTTTTGTTAAAAACAGAAGTCTTAGGGGCAGGCCTGGTGGCTCCCATCTGTAATCCTAGTACTCAGGTGGAGGCAGGCGGATTTCAAGTTTCAGGCCAGCCTGGGCTATGTAGGGAGACACTGTCTCAGAAACACATGCATACTTACATACATACATAAACAAATTTAAAAAATAAAAAGTATTACAAATCTTTTTTCCTCTTATGTACATATATATTAAACAGGGAACAGTATTGAGTTTAATATTAAATATGTTATATGTACACATAGAAAAGTATAAAGGAAAGTAAAAATTATTTGCTTCACAGAATCCAAAAAACACAGAAACTCATTATGTCTTTTTCATTTTTAAGGAAAGTTTCACATTTTACCAAACAGCAGAAAAATGCTTAGCAATCCTAAAATTCAGGGTATTTTTTTCTATTAAAATGCTTTCTTGATTAGTACTATGAAAAAACAGGCTAATTATTTCCATGTTTACCAAATTTGATTTGAACATGCAAATAATTCACATTTAAATAATTGATTTATTGTTAGAGGCTAGGGGTATGCATCTAGCTTCTTGATACATATTACTTCTTAAAACGTCATGCATCTGTACTTTATTTTTCGTAAACAAAAAGTTGTACTTTGTAAAAACGACATATTTAAATTTTAACTTTTGCCAGTAGGTAAAATATCATGATAATGTTTGTAGACTTATGGGCTGCAATTTTTCTGTAATGATTATTTATTTTTATCCTAAGGTTCTTTTCTGGAACTTTGCAGGTTGAAAAATACCTGTATGTTGTAAATTTCACAGTATTGGTCTATGCTGTAGGTAACCCACTCTTAGCTTTCTGAATTCAAAATTTTTTTTGTGCTACTTAGATATTATGAAAACCTCAGTGTAGTTTTGAACTGCTGCCTAAGGATTATGGTGATTTTCTGTTGAATTCAACTCTGTAATGATTGTAGTCTGTTACCAGTTGTGATAATTGCACTTTTTGAACATTATCTGAAATGATGATTCATACATGGTGTATAATTGATTATATTTTTTTGTGTGACCACCTTGCCTAAGTAACAGGTGAGTGTAGTTCATAAAAGAAGATTTTGGACATTAATCTTTCTACCACCGCTTTTCTTAGCAATGTTGTTATTGTTAGGTGCCATCGAGTCCAGTCTGACTCATAGTGACCCTCATAGGGTTTTCAATGGCTGACTGTTTCGGGATTGCCTTGGGAGTGGGTTGCCATGTCTTTCTCCCATTTTGCGGTGCTGGGAATCGAACGTGGGACCTCAGAGACTGCAGAGCACCACTCTACCAACTGAGCTAAATCCCAGCCCTTTGGCAATGTTAGTGATTAAAAAATGTGAAAAAATGACATCTGTAGGCATGGTGAACATTCACTTAGATAAAAACAGTAATTCCTTCTTCTGTTTTATTCTTTTTATTCAAACGGTTTATTAAGTAAACCATTTTAATTCTGATGTCAATGATAGTTGACTTAGCTGGCTCTGGTTACCATAACAGAAGCCCAAACTCACCAAAATTGAATGGCGGAAACAACAGAAATTTATTTTCTCACAATTCTGGATGCTGGAGATCTGGAATCAAGGTACCAGCATGGTTGCATTCTGACAAGAGACTCTCCTGGCTTTCAGATGGCTGCCTTGATATTTGCTCTTTTTACCTTTTCTTAGAGCCTGTCTCCTGGAGAGAGATTTGACTCTGGTTTCTTTTTGTACAAGGTCAGCAATCCTATTGGAATAGGGTCCTGCATTTATGATTTCATTTAACTCTGAGTCCTGAAGACCTTTTCTCCAAAATATAGTCACATTGGGATTAGATCTTCAACATATGAATTTTGAGGGGACACAGTTCTGTTTTTCCTGTAGACACATTTGTTAATTCTCTACTGAAGGAATAGCACTTAGCTATTTTCACAGACATTTTACAAACACATTACATCCTATATGCAAAGGCTGTTTATAGGAGGTAGCTCATCTGAACATCTGCAGATTCCCTCTGTTTTCAAGAAAAAAAAGTTTATTTTAGGGACTTAAAATCTATGAAGCAAATGTGGGGAAAATATTAGCAAAACATTTACCAAGTTAATATGATTCAGAATCATTGATGTTTTTATTATTTGGGCTTTGTTTGTTAGATTTCATCATTTGGATTTTTAGGCTTTTTTTGTATTTGATCATACATTTTTATTAAGAGTAAGCTTTATTTTTAAATATCTCTGTTTTGAAAATCTGCAAATTAGGGTTGGTATAAACATACTTTAGTTTTGAAGCTCATTTGCATATCTAACAATTTCTGAGCCTATCACCAGTGACATATATATTTGTGGTGTTTTAAATGTTTGTTCGAATACTTCAGCAAATGTTAGCTGTGTTGGTTTGAAGCACTGAGGTAGAGGAGGAGTGTGATCAAAGGTATTCACTTTTACTGCTATATAGTATTTTATTATATAAATATACATTATCCATTTTTACTGTTGGTAGATAATTCATATTTTTAATGTTATTCAGTGTTTTACATATATATTTGTAACTGTTTATAAATACTACAAATCAACTTTATTTAGATCTAACTCACATATTATAAAATAGATTCACTTTAAGTATATTGCTGATTTTTAAAAATATGTATACCCCTGTGACAACTACCATAATCAAGGTATATTGTTGTTGTTGTTAGGTGCATTTGAGATGGGTCCAACTCATAGTGACCCTCATAGGGTTTTCAGTGGCTTTCAATGGCTTTCAATTGTTTTGGGATCATTTTGGGAGTGGGTTGCCACATCCTTCTCCTATTTTTACAGTGCTGGGGATTGAACCCAGGGTCTAAGAGAGTGCAGATCTGCACTCTACCAACTGAGCTAATCTCTAGCCCAATCAGAGTATAGAGAATATTATCACTAGCCACCACTCCAAACAAATTCTCTGTGACCATTTGCAGTATCCAGTCCACTCCTGAAACAATCCTGAAATAATCAGTCATTGAATATTCTATCAGGGTCTCTGAGTTGGACAAGACTCTAGGATACCTAATAACAATAACAACTGCATCAGGCAACCATTGATCTCACTATAAATTAGTTTTACCTATCCTAGAATTTCATGAAAAGAAAATTTATCAGTCATCTTTATTCAATTGTTGTTTCTGCGATGAAGCCAGCTGTTGCATGCCAGTTGGTTTCTTTTTATTGTTTAATAGTGTTGCTTTGTGTGAATCTCCCACAGCTTGTTTTTAACTTTGACATAAATTTTACTTTTGACATAAATTTGGTTGGTTATTTTTGGAGCATATTTATATAACATACATATGACATATATATTTAATTGGTTATTTTTGAAGGGTAATTACATGCATATGTGTTGAGTATATACCAAGAGGTAGGATTGCTGTGCCATAGGATATGCATATCTTCTACTTTGGTAGATGATGCAAATTCTTCTTATACTGTAGTTACACTAATTTATATTACAACCAGCGGTGTATCTACATTCTGCTTGATTCATACCCTCAACAATGGTTTTTTTTGCAGTAATGGGTGAAACCTAGGGCTTCACAAATGCTTTTGCAAGCATCTACCACTGAGCTTCACTGTCAACATAACATTTGGTTATTTAAAAGAAAATGTAGTGGGATAGATACCTATGTAATGATAGTTCATTGTAACTTAATTTGCATTTTCTAATAACTAATGTAATTGACTATCTATTTATTTATTTATTTACTTATTTATTTATTTTGCGGTACTTGGGGTTGGGCCCAGGGCCTCGAGCTTGCATACTTTTTTGCAAGTGCCATACCACAGAGCTGCAACCCTAGCCCATTTTTTTTACTGTTTGAGACAGGGTCTTGCTAAAGTACACAGACTGCCTCTGGTCTTGAACTTGCAATCTTCCTGAGTCACTGGGATTACAGGCCTGCACCACTGCTCCCAGCTGCAACTATCTTTTAATGCTTTCATGGCCGTTGACCATGTTTCTGTTTTCATTGTCATGATGCCTTTTTGAGTTTTTTACCAGTTTGGTTTCTTTTTGATGATGGTTTTAAATTAAATTTTCTGTCTTTTATATTGATTTTTCTAAGAGTTTATTATTAATAGACTTTGTGTACCTTGTCTGCATATTGCTTTTTTGTTCTTTAGTTGTGAGTTTTTAATACATTAAACTTCTTTTAATTTTAATAATTTTTTCAAATTTAGCAGTTCTTTCATATGATATTAAAACTGTATCTTCAGAAACATGAAGATATTTTATTTTTATCCTCCAGCTTTATTGGTGGGCTTGTTACACTATGAGTAACAATTCACCTTGAATCGATTTTGATGTATGGTCTGAAGGAGTAAAATTTCACTTCCTTGTAGATGTATAAGTGATCTATTCATTGAAAAGGCCCTACTTTCTTCATTTTTGTAGAATGACATCTTTGTGTTAAGTGACAACAGAGTCTCTTTATGGGTTCTTTATTGTACTTCAATACCTATTGTCTGTTATTTTATCAGTAATTTAATATTTTAATTACTGTGTTGTTGTTGTTAGGTGCCCTCAAGTCGGTTTCTGACTCATAGTGACCCTGTGTACAACAGGTGGAACACTATTATCAGTGCTTCTCTGCTATTCATAGGGTTTTCAATGGCAGATTGATTTTGGGAAGGGGTTGCCAGGTCCTTCTCCCAAGCCTACAGTATCTGGTGTTCCCAAGCGGTCCCCCATCCAAGTACTAACCAGGCCCAACCCAGGTTAGCTTCTGAGATCTGAGGGATCAGATGCCACAGGGCTATGGCTGCAGGCTTAATTACTGTAGCATTATATTAAATTCTGATATCGCTTAGAGTATTTCTTCTCACTATCTTCTTCAAAAATATCTTAGTTTTTTTTGGTCGTTTGTTTTTCATACATATTTTAGAATCATCTTGTTAAATTAAACTCCCCTGCACTCACTCTTTGTTTTTGCTTGGGGTTGCATTGATCCTGTAGATTAATATAGAGGCATTGCCATCTTTGTAGTATTTGGTCTTGGTAAATTCCTATATGTAATTATCTTTTCTCTAGTTTTCCAGCAATGTTTTCTAGTTGAGGTCTTTCAGATATTTTCTTAGATTTATTAGGTTTTAATAATTTTTTGCTGTCTGGAACATGACATCATTTTTAATGTTTCATTTTGTTTGCTGATGTTTGAGAATGGAGTTTACATTTTATATGTCAACCCTGTAACAGTAAGTTTGCTAAAATCATTTTTAAACATCTCATTTTGAGGTTTAATATATATGTATATAATAAATTATAAGTTTTGAAACATGTAGTTTGATGAATTGTGAATGATGTATAATCCCATAAAATTTTTACTACAATCAAGAAACAGAGTTTACTAGACCTAAGAATTTCCTAGTGCCCTTTTACTGTCCATCCCTCTTTCACATGCCCATATAGAATCACATTTGATGTACTTCCTTGGGTGTGGCTTCTTTTGCTTTTGATTTTGAGATTCATTTGTATTATTATGTTTGCTGCTAATTTGTTTCTTTACAGTAGGTTTTTGTTTTTAAAACTGGGTGGTATTATCTTGGATCCATTTATAACCATTTGTGTATAATTTACCTACCTCTTGATGACCATTTGTGTTGTCTGAAGTTGTTGATTGAGAAGAAAGCTGCTGTGAGGATTTGTTTATAGTACTTTCCCTGAGCATATATTTTAAATTCTCTTAGGGTTCTAGGATTGGAATAGCTGGGCTCTCAAGGTACATAATATTTATTTTTATGTGAAATTACCAGTTTTCCAAAGTAAATGCATTTCTGTCAGAAATATTTTAATATTCTAACTTTTCTACATATTTTCTAACACTTGTTTTCAACTACTTTAATTTTAGCCATTCTAATGAGTATATTAGGAAAAGAGTGTGGCAACCCATTCCCAAAACAATCTCCAAATAATCAGCCATTGAAAACTAAGAAGGTCACTATAAGTTGGACCTAACTCAATGGCACCTAGCAACAACAACCAGTATATGGTGCTATCACAAATTCATTTGTCTTTTATGAAGTACCTATTCAGATTTCTGTCCATTTTAAAATTGAGTTGTGTTTCTTATTACTAGATTCTAAGAGGTCTTTTTATGTTTTGGACAAGTCATTTGTCAGAGATATGTGATAAGCTTTAAATTTTAATAAGGTCCAACTTATCAATTTTTAATGGGATTTGGTTTTTATATCTTATTTAAGAAATCTTTGCCTACTTGGAGATTACAATGATTTTCTTATTTGTTTTCCATAATTTTCAGAATTTTAGTATTAACATTGAAATCATTTTGAACTCATCTTTATGTATGCTATGAAGTAAGGGTTGACATTTACTACTTTTATTCCATTGACATACCCAGTCCCAGCAATATTTTTGAAAAGACTATCTATTCTTTCTCCACATAATGGCTTTGGAATATTTTTCAAAAATCACTGGGCCATACCTGTGTGGGACTGTATGTGCACTCTGTTTCAACCCATTGATTTCTGTGTCCTTTCAACAGTGCCAAACTGATTTGATTACTTTTGTTTTAGACTAAATATTGAATTTGTGTAGTATGCACATTCCAATTTTGTTCTTTTGACAACTCTAGTTTGTTTATATTTGCATGTACATTTTAGAGTCAGCTTGTTGAATTTTTGTTTAGAAAGTGTACTAGAATTTTGTTTGGGATTGTGTATAATTGAGAAATTTCAATATGGTAAGCATTGGCGTTTAAGGAATATTGAGTTTTCCAATTTATAAACATGATATATCTTCCTATTTATTTATAACTTTAATTTTTTTTCAGAAATCCTTTATAGTTTTTAGTGTTTAAATCTTGTTCATATTTTGATAAATTTACCATTTAATGTTTCATGTTTTTATATGCTATTATAAAATAATTATATTTTCAAATTATTTTTTCTAGTTCACTGCTAGTGTATAGAAATGTTACTGAATTTATTTGTATTTACTTTTTATTTTGGGACACTGCTGGACTTATTAGTTTGAAAAGCTCTTTGGTAGATTATTTAAAACTTTTTACTTATAAGATCCTTTCTCGCAGGCATGATGGTGTATGCCTGTAATTCCAGCACTTGTGAGGGTGAGGCAGGAGGATCACAAGTTTCAGACCAGCCTGGGCCACATAATGAGTTGGAGGCTGACTTGGGCTACATAGTGAGACTCCCATCTCAAAATAAAACAATGATAACAAAACCCACCACCACCACGACCAACAACGAAAACCAAAAAGCAAAACCAGAAAATTAAAAAAAAAAAAAAGGAAAAAACCAAAACCAATACTTTCTTTCATACCTGCATGCTTTTTATTTTGTTCACTTGACTTACTGTTTAGCCTGAGACCTCTGAAATAATGTGAACTTAAATGGTGAGAGCAGGTCTCCTGGCCTTCCTCCCAATCTAAGGGAAAACATTTAGTCCTTATTTATTAGTTATAATGTAGATTTTCCATAAATGCCCTTTACAGGTTAAGGAAAGTTCTTTCTACTTCTCATTTGCTGAGAATCTTTGTCATGAGTGGATGTTGAATCTTATCAATCTAATTTTTCTGAATCTATTGTCATAAACACGCTATTTTATCCTTTATTTTGTTAATACAATTAATTATATTAGTTTTTCCAATGTTAAGCCAATGTTGATTTCGTAGGGATAAATCTCACCTGATTGTAATATCCTTTTTATATATTGTTAGATTTGTTGTGATTTTTTCATTGATGATTTTTGCAGTAATGTCATGTGCAATATTTTTGCACATGGTTTTTGACATTTTCTTTTATCTGTTACATATGCCTTATAGAACGAGTTGGGACGTACTCCTTCCTTTCTTTTTCCCAAAAACATTTCCATAGACTTAATATTGTTTCTTCTTTAATTTTCTAGTGTAGTGTCTGGGCCTTGAGTTTTTTGTGTGTAGATGATTAATTATAAATTTATCTTGTAGATTATACTTGTAGATAGATATTAAGATTTTTTTAATTTAATCTTTTCAGGTTTGGTCATTTGAGTCTCTTAAGGAATTTGTCCATTTCAATTAAGTTTTTCACTTATTGGCATAAAGTTTTTCTTAATAACCCATTATTATTCCTTTAATATTCTTAGACTTTGTAGTGATGTCCTCTCTTTCATTTCTGATATTAGTGATTTTTATGTTTGGTCTCTCTAACATTTTCTTTCACAGAAGTTTGTCAATTTTATTGATATTTTAAAGAGCTTCTTTTTGTTACAATACATTTTAAATTTTGTCCATATTCTGTTTCACTGATTTCTGCTCTTATTATTATTGCTTCTGGCTTCTAATTATTTAGGCAGATACCTTCCTGAGTGAAGTTAAAATTGTCTTCATCCTTCCCTTTAGATAAAAAAATAGAATACTGAGATAGTAATAGTCATCTTTTTTACTCTGTGTATCTACAGTGTTTACCCCTGTCATTGCTGTTATCATGTTATATTGTTAATAGTTCCCACCTGTAATATTGCTCACGTAAAACTGTAATATCTTTGAAAGAAGATTGTGAGGGTATGTTTTCATAATATGTTCATAGAACCAGATACATTTTTTGATTCAGTAATATAAAGTTAATGACATAAACTATGTTCTAAAGTTTAGTTAATAAATTTGTTTCCAAGGGATGGTCGCAATTTTGAAATTATGAGCATTTTAACATTGGACAAATACATTCATGTACTTTTGTAAATTATAGATATGAGAAGTAAATACTTGCAAAAATCCAATAAATCTCTTCTGTAATGCTATATATAAAAACATATTTGTGGAATTTGGCCATTTTATTTCAAATTACACTTAGAAGACTATATAGCTCTATAATAAATCCTTTTCTGAAGATGGCAAATAGTAACTCTTAACTTTGCTCCTTTGCTTTAAGCTATTTCCGTGACAGAAGAAATGCTACTACCTCACCTGGAAAATCTGTGACACTGAAAAGTGAGTTTGGTTATTTAAAGTCTCTGTAAATGAATTCATACTCATTTAATTGTTTTAAAAATGTGTTAAAATTGTGATGGAGAAGGAAGCACCTGTGAAATATGGAATACTGGGAATACTGGTGTTCATCGTACTTCAGAAACTTTAAACATGAATGAATAAAAGATAATAACATACACTCAGACTCCTGAAAATTTACACATGCTTTTATAAAAAGATTTTTAGATACCAGCTTCATTTATCATTAGTCACAGCTGAAGGCATTTAACTAAAATGGCAATCTAAGCTACAGGACAAAGATGTATGGAAAGTGGTTTTGCTATGGTAACAGGAAAGGGCTGACATTGCAATCTTTGGCAGAGGCTTTTCTTTTTGAAAATTCTGCTTACACAAATTCAGGAACATTATTTTTGACAATAAAATGGCAAATAATTAGCTACTGTACTTTTGAAAAGATTTGCTCTAGAAGAAATGTAAGTACTCATAATTCTTTCTTGTAGGTAAGTGTAATTCAAGGATGGTAGAAATTCTCTTGAAATAATTTACTTACAGATATGTTAGTAATTGTGGTAGTAGAGGGCTTATATTAAATGAAATCTGGCATTTTGAGTGATATCTAGCAGTTATGCTAGTGAACTGCTTATTGGATGCTAGAATTAAGAGCCCGCCTTTTAGAATATCCTCTTATTTAGGAATTAGCATAAATGACACCATGGCAATTTCTGTTGTATGTGGGTAAAGTACTTGGTTATATTAATGTGGATCTTGTAGGTGAGCAGGGACATATGTAACAAGTTATGGTTTAACAGCATTGTGATTGTGAAATGATGTTTGCAGTGAGTGGTGTACTGAGGGAGAGTTGATTTGGGGAGTAATAGTTGGAAGCATAATTTTTGACTCTCACAGAAAAAAGCTTACATTGTGATATTGCTATAAAATAATTAAACACATGCTTTTCTTTCTTTTTCTTTTGTGATATTCCACATTATTCATCTTTTCCATTCTCATGATGTAATTCCCCCAAAAGATTCAAATGAGGAGAATTCATCCTCCATCTTTCCTTATGGAGAGACCTTTCTCTTCCAGAAACTAGAAAATGCCAAGGTTAGTCCCATACATTTTATTTTATTTTTCCATAATCAGTTCTTTGCTCTATTGCTTATATGTTTCTTTTCATTTTCCTGGAAGCTGTTTGAAAATGCCTTATATTGAAGAATGAAATTTCTAGATATCAAAATTTCTGTTCAATAAAAGAACCTATATATTTAGATAAATATCATATAAATTCATTTTCACTTTGATTTTAGGGATACAGGATAGTGAGTTTTAAAAATTTGCTGCAAGATAAACTTATTATATTTTTTAAAAACAAAAAAATCCCCAGATTTTGCTTTGCCTTATATTAAAAAGCAAACTTCCGAAGTGTGCAGACTTCTAAGTACTTAACTATTTTAATTATTTATTGTACCACTTCATTTTTCCTTCCTGGTACTAATATTCTGCTATTTCTTGATCTTGATAGAAGAGAAGTTGGGATGAAAAATGTGATAGAGGAATAAAAATACATGAGTTTTATTCTTAGTTGACATCTTTTTTCCTAAATGGAAGTGATGAGTTAATGATTTAAATAAAACAGTGAAAAAGGCATCAAAAAGTTGTTGTTTAAGATAGTCTAAGTTTTTTTTTTAGCTGAATATGTGTCTAAAGCAATTAGACATTTGTCTAATGCTTGTTTAATACGACTAAATTTGGATATTATAGATCTAAAATACTGCTACACTAAATATGTCCCAAATGAAAAAGCAAAACAAATGTGTTTTATTTTTTATAGAAAAAATCTATAAAGAATGAATTTTGGGCTCATGAAGAAACAGTCAAAGGGCAAACAATTACTTCAAGGAACTCTTTTCTAATCAAGTCAAGGTATGATGTTAGACTATTGATGATTCATTCTATAGATTAAAATGTTCTAAAGTGTGGAGTTCTTCCTCATAGTATAATATTGTATTCCTAAGAAAATAGTTTACCTGTGTGGATTCACAGCTTTCCTTTTCTTTCTAAATGCCTCATTTAATAACTGAATTTTGGTAACCCATTTAGTAACTAAATTTTACTCATTTTAGTAACTGAATTATAGTCCATAAATTGGGTAGATAGTGATATTCTGTAGATTATTTTTATCTTGTTCTAACTGCAACTATTTCCCCCTTGCCCAAGATGGGAAATTTGTGGTGCCTGTGATTGCTCCTTAAATATGGGAAGATATGTTAATATATATAAGTACTGTCTTAAACTTTGTTTTTTTCTCGGTTTTCTTAGGACTTCTTGGCATACTGGTTCATTTTATTTTCCATTTTTCTTTCAGTTTCCAAGGCTAACACTGTTGCTGATTTCCCCAAAACTAAGTAATGAATATCTTCAGTGAGCATTTAATGTTGTTGTTGTTGTTGTTAGGTGCCGTGGAGTCGGTATCCGACTCATAGCGACCCTCATAGGGTTTTCAATGGCTATTTCGGGATTGCCTTGGGAGTGGATTGCCAGGTCCTTCTCCCATTTATGTGGTGCTGAGAATTGAACTCCAGACCTCAGAGACTGCAGCGCAGCACTACCCACTGAGCCAAATCCCAGCCCGAGCATTTAATAGGAATCTATTATAATGGAAAATGAGGAATGGCTAGGCTAAATCATTCTTTAAGTAATTGATAGTTTTTAGAGCACTGTATCCAGAAGGATGTAATTTAACCTCTAGGCATATCTGTTTCACCAACTGTCAAAAACTTTGTAATGAGCTTTATTTTGCATGAATTACTGAGTGAATTTGTTGTGTCATTCCTTAATTCTATAGGAATATGCTTAGCTGTTATGAATGCATTCCAATAAATATATTATACCTTATGCAGCTTTTACTTCTGAATATACCCTAACCATTTCTTATTTTTTTGGCTAGCAGTATGGCGCAGCAGTTTTACTCATTAGCATTGCAACATAATACTGAAGTTCTGAGCAATCATACACTCTCTATTTTATTATATTATATTAGAACATGGAGTCCTTGAAGTTAGAGATGGGACAATAAGTAGGAAACAATATCACCAAACAGATGAGTTAGCGGTTCATTATATTGCCCAGAAACCAGAGATTGGGCTGGATGCTTAATTGTACTCTTAATGTTTAAATTATCTTGCACCAAGTATGGTCAGTCTCCACTCTTCCCACCGGCACTTGGCCTCCCAAAACAAAAAATCAGAGGAAATTATGTATAAAACTTCCAGTAGTGTTCAAATATATCATAGGCTAATAAAAGATTTCTATTGAATTTTTCAGAAGTTTTAAAAATTATCAGGATAATTGAACTCTTAATATTTTCCTGGCCTTAAATTTCCATAATTGGTTGTTTATAAGTAAAAATGACAGATTAAATCATATACAGTACACAGAAATGTTAATACCATTTCTTTTTCATTTAGCATATATGATAACAGGAAGGAGAAAATAAGTGAAGACAAAGTAGAAGACATTTGGATACCTCGAGAAGATAAAAACAATCTTCTAAGAGAGTCTGTTTCTGAATCAGAGTACTCAACAGTAGAAGAATGCTTTCAGAGTTTAAGAAGAAAAAATTCAAAGTCATCTAAGTCCAGGACACAAAAAGCATTAAATTTGGACCCTGTTAATAGACACAGTTACCCTTTAAGTTCCACAAGTGGAAATACTGATTTATCCTCAAATGCTATCTCTCCCTATGCCTGTTTTTATGGATCTTCTACAACAAAGGTTAAATCTGGATGGTTAGACAAACTCTCTCCTCAAGGGTATGTATTTATTCATTTATTTACTAAATAGCTTTATTTATTTGTTCGTTTATCTTTGCGGTACTAAAGAGTTGAACCAAAGGACTCATACATACTTTGCAAGTGCTCTACCACTGAGCTGTACCCCTAGCCCATTCTAAAGTTTTTTTAATTTTGTGCCAGGTTCTCACTAGGTTGCACAGGCTGCCTCTAGCCTTGAACTCATGATCCTCCTGCCTTCCCCTCCTGAGTTGCTGGGATTACAGATGTGTGAGACTGTGCCTGGGTAATAATTAGCATATTTAGAAAAATTCAGGGTCATCCATTTATAAACTTGTTAGGTTTCTACACCTCTCTCAACATCCCTGTGACTCATACAGTTTTTATGGACTTTAAGTGCATTTTTGCAAATTCTCTCCTTTGGGGATAGGGGATGGATACAGTATCGCACCACATTAAGGTTCTGAATAACAAAATTGAAAGTTATGACCTTACATCTAGAGTTTTCATTTTTCTATCTTCACACCAACACACGCTATCCTGTGTCCCATTTTTTAGCAAAGAAAAACAACACATTCTGAGTTAACATTAGTCAGCCTACACTGTTTGGATTTTGCATATATGATAACAGTGTTCTGTTTGAAAATACAAGGCTTATTGTAGTTAGAGAAAAGTACATCATTGTTAGATTTAGGTCTTTCCTGTTATGGATATATTGTTTGGATTTTTGTGTGTTGCTCAGAAAGTTAGAGTCCCTTGAATAGTATACTTTTAAACCAGATTTATCATTTCAGATGTCTACAAAGAAACTTCTGTTCCTTATGCGTTCATTGTATAGTACTGAGAAATCGTTGGGTAGGAGTTATATTAATTAGAATTTGTTTGGGGCAACCTGATGTTGGTATTTTTAAAAAAATATTTACTTGAAATATTCCTCATGAATAATTAAATTGTTTTGAGATTAACCTTTTCATGTTTAAGTAGCTAATATGGTGAGTCTCTATAGAATGTGCTGATTTTCTTTACTATTCCCCTAAAAATGTACTTCATTTATAGAAAGTATTGGTTTGATCTAAAAATTTTTACTAGCAAAAAAAGTATTAAAAACAGCAGCATCTGATGACTAATAGGAATAGGGACTTTATTTCTTGAAAACAAAACAAAAGCAAAAACAAAACCAACAACAACAAAACCCACCCAAACCCATAACCTTTATGGCTAGTAATTACATGTTTAATGTTTTAAAAAATTAGATGTTTAAAACTCTGAAGTAGTGTATTTCTTAGTATCAGTTATTTTGTGTCATTTGTCTTTGGTTACATAATGAGAAAGTAGTCTGGCTTTATATTTTCAATTTTTTTTTTGTTCATCAGTATCATTGGTATGTGGATATTTAAATATCAGGAACATGAGTCAGTACTCAAGAATATGCATTTGTGGAATGAAACAGTAATCTTGAATATTCTCAAAGTTTTTATTTCCATAAAATTTAACTGTTCAGGGAGATCCAAATGCTCTTTTTAAAATAGATTTTTCATTTCTGATGTTTACAAAGAAGCATCTGTTCCTTATGCATTCATTGTACAGTACTTATTAATCTTGGGGAGGGGTTAGGTTTAATTGGACTCATAAGGAGCACAGGAAGGGAGATCTGGAGCATGGGTCCAGGAATTTGGCAACATAATCTTGGTTCTTGTATATGATGTATAAATGAATTTAAATCTAACACAGAGGTTACAGTAGAGAATATATAAAAGGTTTATTAAAAGATAATACACCATTAAGAAATAATTACAGAGAGGACTGTGGCACTTGTTGTTGTTGTTAGGTGCCGTTGAGTCGGTATCCCACTCATAGCGACCCTACATACAACAGGCGAAACACTATTGTCAGTGCTTCTCTGCTGTTCATAGGGTTTTCAATGGCAGATTGATTATTGGGAGCGGATTGCCAGGTCCTTCTCCCAAGCCTGCAGTATCTGGTGTTCCCAGGCGGTGTCCCTCCAAGTACTAACCAGGTGTCCCATCCAAGTACTAACCAGGCTTGACCCTGCTTAGCTTCCGAGATCTGACGGGATCCGATGCCACAGGGCTCCGGCTGTGGCACCTAGAGAAGTTTAAGTAAATCTGGAAGGGAACTTAAACTAGGCTCCCTGGGTAAATCTGCCTGAGGATATTTCTGTTTCCCAGGGAGAGATAAAGTCCAAGTGATAAAGTCAGAGATAACAGAGTTAAGCAAGTAAGCAGCCTTTTAGAGGGAACAATACCTTAAATAGGGAAGATGGCAGGCTGCAGAAAAGGGAGAGGCATGCACATGGTTTTTAGAGAATGAAAAGAAGAGCAAAGGGCAAGAAGTAGAGAGGAAGAAAGCAAAGGAGAAAAAAAGAGAGTGGGCTTATATTTTCCCTCATTTTATTAAAAATAGAGCAGGGCTAGTATGATATCAGCCTCCAGTGCCCAGTTCTGGGCAGACAGGGTGACATGAGCCTGGGGTCTTTGTTTTGTAAATGGATCAGTGGTTTGGATTAGAGTTTGGGGCCCTTTAGGAAATGTCCTTCCAATGCCCTTCCCATGTCCTCAGGCACATATGGCTTCATCCATCATGGCTGAAATGCAGGAGTTAATTTCAATCCCCTTTTCCTCCATGTTGCCTGCTAATGCCTAAACTAATCTGCCTGTTACTACCTCAAAGTACCATGGGAAGAATCACCAAACTTTTGGTACAGAGCACCCAGCAGCTTGGGTTTACTGGGTAGTCTCTGGTGATGCCTTGTGCTTTCTTTATAGGACTGGTATATTTATGCTTTAGGCACATTGACCACTTGTGTTTCAAGCTTGACCATTTTGGGTCACCTCTGCGATAATTAGAATATTTTCCTTTTCTTTTTGTCACAACATTGATTTTCCATCCTTTCTATTCTGAACCTGCCTGAGGGTAGATGCTATAAGTTTCTTAGATTTATATTTTTCTATTTTAGAGGAAATGATTGAATTTTCTTCCTTAAACGTTTTCTCCTGAGTACCAGTATGAATGGGGATAGCAAAGTAAACAAAGGATACTTTTTTTTTCTACCAAGACTTTTAAGGAATCTTCTACTTGATTATATTGCTGTGGTTTGAAAGAAATACATATAATTGTCCCAGAAGCTTGTAGCTAGTAGATTCTAAGGAGAATCTTAAATTTGCCGTTTCCTAGATAGATTCTGTAGACTATTTTAAGGGTGCCTGAGTTGCTTACTAGTTAGACAAAGTGACACCTCTTATTCCTGAGTTTTCTTTTCTTTAACTCATGGGCCCATGACTCTGTGAGGCAGGTTACACTCATTGAGATAGCATTCTGGATTCTATAAAGCAGGCACCCGCAAACTTGTTCTATGAAGGGTCAAATAGTAAATATTTTAAATTTTCAGTAATATACTTTGTGTTGCAACTATTCAGTATAGTGGCTATAGCATGAAAACAGACATGATAATGTGTAAACCAATGAATGAGGCTGTGTTCCAATAAAATTTTATTGTTATTATAAATAATATATAAATATATAAATAATTATTATATTATTGGGGCCTGAACTTAGGGCCTCATGCATACTTTGCAAGTATCTGCCACTAAGCTGCACCCCCAGCTCCTTTTAGAATTTTTTTTATTTTTTATGTTTTATCTTGAGACAATGACTTGCCAAGTTAGATGGGCTGCTTCTTGCCTTGAACCTGTGATCCTCCTGCCTCCGTCTCCCAAATTGCTGGGATTACAGGTGTGCACCATTGCACCAGGCTAAAATTTTATTTGTAAATATGTATAATGTGCCAGATTTGGCTTATGGTCCATAAAAGCATAAACTTTATTAGATGGTTGGCTGTAATCTCATATAACCAGTGTACTGCATCTCCTCTTTGCCTTGAAGAGAAAAATATAACCTGATAGATAACAAAATAGGGAAACTATTTCCTATTATTCTTTTAAATATAGAAGTAATATGGCTGGGGTTTAGCTCAGTTGCTAGAGTGCTGCTTTGCACTGAGGCACTGGGTTTGATTGCCAGCACCACAAAAGTGGGAAAAGGACCTGGTAGCCCACTCCCAAAGCAATCCTAAAGAAAGCAGCCATTGAAAACCCTATGAATGAGTATTTAGGGTCACTGTGAGTCAGATTCAATGGTACCTAACAACAACAACATAGAAGTAATAAAAATCAGAAGTCTTCTTTGCTGGACAGAGCCTCTGCAGAGCTCCTCCTTCAACCTGAAATGCTCCTGAGCATGAGGGCTTGGACCTCCCCTTTCTCAAATTCTTTGTGTTTAGGCAGGAAAAAAATTAACATCACAACTGCCTCTGTCACCTACTACCCCTTGATTATTTTCTTCTGCAGTGCTCATAAGCTAGAAGATTTATTTATTTCATATAAGCTCCACATGGACAGTCATCTATATTGCTTTAGTTTGCTTCAATATCCTTATGAGAAAATTCCCTTGCACCAGGTAGATGCTTAGTATTTGTTGTTGAGTGAATCAGTAAAAAAGTGTTAAATATTATTTTTTGTTTTAATTTTTCTAAACAGCAGTATTTTTAACTTATAGGGACTTTGTAATACAAACTGGGGAAGTCAGGGGTGTATTGTGTTAGGTGCTGTCCACTGGGTGTCCAACTCATAGCAACTCCGTGTACAACAGATGAAACACTATTGTCAGTGCTTCTCTGCTCTTCATAGGGCTTTCGATGGCTGATTGTTTTTTGGGAGAGGGTTGCCAGGTCCTTCTCCCAAGCCTACAGCACCTGGTGTTCCCAGGTGGTCTCCCACCCAAGTACTAACCAGGCCCAACCCTGCTTAGCTTCCTAGATCTGAAGGGATCGGATGCCACAGTGGTATGGCTATAGGCCAGCAGTAAATGAGTAGATGAAAACTCATTCGCACTATTGAGAGCCCTGGTGTACATTAACAAAGCAGTGAACTCTAGGTGTTTTATTCATAATTATGTTTCTCCTCTAAAGACGTGTACATGAATGTTCAAACTATACTATTAGAAAAAAGCCACAGACCAGTTTATGCTTTTGCAAGTATTATTTGAAACTGTCCTCCATCGTGAGTGACTTTAGACAAAATAATAAAATTCACAATATGGACTTAGTTTTTGGTTGAATGTCTATTTGCTTTTAGAGTGGAATATCAATTCTGAAGTAGTGCACAGTTTGTGAAAACTGCCAATTTTGTTAAGAAAATAATTGTATATCATGCAACAAAAATACTAAACATTTCCAGTTGTGCTTAAAGTATGAAATGTTACTTAAATGTTTGAATGACCTAATTATAATATACTCTAAAATTGTTAATTTTTAAAAAATGTATGAAAAAGCTGGTCTGGGGATTTAGCTTAGTGATACAGTGCCTGCCTCACATGCTTGAGGTCTTGGGTTTGATCCCCAGGACTGGGGAAAAAATAATTGTGTGGAAGAAACTTGAGAAAAACTGTATCAGTGGGCCGTGAGGGTCAATACCACTCTCCTTCAGCAGTTAATAAGCTCACTTTTCAGATCTATTTGGATGCAAATATGACTGTTGTTGTTAGGTGCTGTCCGGTTGAGTCTGACTCATAGCGACCCTGTGTAGAGCCAAATGAAACACTGTCTGATTGTGTGCCAGGCACACAATCTTATTTATGTTTAAGCCCATTGTTGCAGACACTGTGGCCATCCATCTGTTAGGTGCCCTCGAGTCAGTATCCCGCTCATAGTAACCCTGTGTACAACAGCTGAAACACTATTGTCAGTGCTTCTCTGCTGTTCATAGGGTTTTCAGTGGCGGATTGATTTTTGGGAGTGGGTTGCAGGGTCCATCTCCTAAGCCTATAGCACCTGGTGTTCCCAGGCAGTCTCCTATCCAAGTACTAACCAGCCCTGACCCTGCTTAACTTCTGAGAACTACGAGATTGGATGACACAGGGCTATGGCTGTTGGCAGGCCATCCATCTAGGGAGGGAATTCCTTTTTTTTTCTTTGCCACTCTAATTGTTTTGGGAGTGGACTGTCCTGCTGTCTAAGTCTGTCTTAGTCTGGAAGCCCAGCTGAAACCTGTCGACCATGGGTGACCTTGCTGGTATCTGAGATACTGGCCCAGTATCTTTCAGCCTCACAACAACACACAAGCCCCCACAGTACTGCAGACTGACAGACGTGGGAGGCAAATATGATACAATGCATATAATTTATATTGGCATTTCACCAATATTTAACTCAGATGAGGAATGCTGAGAGTTGTAAAGGAAAGTGAACATGGTTGAACATGCTGCACCTCTTCTTGGAGAGGTATACATGAAAATCTCCAAGAATATCCACAAGGAAATACTTCTGGCATTTACAATTTATGGTTTCTAATGGTGTTTGTGTGTTCAGCATAACAATAAGCGTTATAAAAACTAAGATGTATATTAGGGAGTTAGTAGTTTACTTGATGAGATGTTGCAGGATTTTATTTCTCGCCCAGTTAAATCTTTGTTTTTAAAAATTTTTAGTTTTTTTTCCTTCTTTCTTTCTTTTATCTGTGGGGAAAACAGATGGAGCAACATGAACCTGGGACTACAGAGGTTGGATGCTTAAGGTTGACTCAGCAATTTGAGTATACAGTGTGTTTGATGGAAGGATACAAAGATGAACAAAGTATCTTCCTTAGGGCAGAAAATATGTACATAAGACAATAAAACCAAACACAGAGTAAACCAATTGGTACAGAAAGTGTCACAGAGCCTTGAGGCTACAGAGGTTGAGAAGCATTTCCTCAAAGACTTCCAGGCTGGAGAGATAACTGTGTGAAACTGGCTTGTGGAAAATGGATAAGATGTTAAGAGGCATGTTAAGATGAAATGCTTTTCTGCCTAGGAGTGAACAAAGCACTGATGTCGTTTACATCTGGGAGTGCTGGAGTGTGAGATCGAGCAGATGTGAAAACTAGAGTAGATGTTGGCGTTATTTTATTGAAGATGAAAAAGATGTGCTCTAGGTCAAGAGGGAGAGACAGCCAGGGAAAAATATGTTCATGTTGAACAGAGAGCTAGGGAAAGAGAAAAAGTCAAAGGTCAAAGAGCAAGAAAATGTCAGACTTCAAACCAGGACAAGGAATCAGAATACCTATAAGCCTGTACTTAATAAATTGTTGGTAATTTAGAGTTGATGCTGTTTGTGCCTTAGTTGGTGACTGATTTCACAAGTACAGTCCGCAGGTTGTTTTCGTGGGGTCCGTCCCCATCCTGCTACACAAGTGTTCAAGAGCCTGTAATGGGATGAGGCTTTCAGTGAGAGGCAAATGTGGAAAATTGTCTTTCTGATCCATCACCCTATTTAACTTAAAGCTAAACGTTAAATCCCTCCTTAAAAGTATCTCACAAATTACTTAGCTATTTCTGAAATCACTTGTCTCATGTAAAGATTGAGCCAAGCAAATAAAACACTTCAGTACTTTATTTTCAGTCTGAGGAGAAAATTCTTCAGTTTTAGTTTCCAGTAAAGTAACCAGGCTAATTCCTGTCAGTCATTCTGGCTGCAGAAAAATGAATAAGGGCATTGGAAACAGACAGACTAAAATGAAAGCTTCCCTGGACATCATTTGTTCACTGTGTGACTCAAACCTGTCTGACTCTCAGTACCTGCATTTCCGATGTAAAAGTTTAAGGGCAGAATCAAGACCACCTCCATGGGATTATTGGGAAAAGTAGGTAACTTTGGATCTCGCACTTAATTCATACTCCTTAAACTTCAGTTTTCATTCTTTTGAAAGAGTGCTGTTTTACTCTAGGTGACCTTTGATAGTGTTACTGAAAGCAAGTCCCAGCCAGTTCTTACCACGTCAGGTAATCAGGGTCAAGAAATCATCTGTTCATGTTGAACTTTTAAAATTCAGTATCTTTTGATTGTTGCATAAGCACCTACTCCAAGTGTCAGGAAGTTTTACATGATGTATTAAAAAACAAAACAAAACAAACACAATATGGTCACTTTTCTTCACCTCCAACTTCTTTACAGGAGGCAGCCACCTTTAACTTTTCTTTTTTTTTTTTTTTTTAAGGTATTGGGGGTTGAACCCAGGGCCTCATGTTGTACCACTGAGCTGCACCCCCAGCCCATTTTTTTACTTTTGGGACAGGATCTCCCTAAATTACACAGACTGCCTTTGGTCTTGAACTTGGCATCCTACTGCCTCTGCCTCCCGAGTCACTGGGATTACAGGCGTGCACTACCACACCTGGCTTTCTTTTTTGTATTTTTAATTAAATTTAGTTTTATGTATTTTATTTTTGTGTGCCAGGGGTTGAAGCCAGGGCTTTGTAAAGGCATGCTAAGCATGTACTCTTCTACACTCCCAGCCTATTTTTTAACTGATACATGAAAACATAAAAACTAAACAATGGGGCAATGTGATGTTTCAATACATGTATACATTACGTACTACATAAATCAGGTTAAACATACCTATCTCCTCAAACATTTATCATCAACTTTTTAGTAGTTTCTTTTGGTATTTGCTTTCTAGTGTATATCCTAATATTTTACTTTTTTTTCTGACTGCTAAGTGTCAGTAATTAATTGTATCACTGTGGAAGGTCATGTTTATATTCACCATTGTACTCTCTTTTCCTTCCACTGTAGACACACTTCCTATCTATCATCCTTTTAATATGATTATGTAAAATATTTAGATTATATCTGTAATTTAGTTTTATTCTCTTATGGCTATAAATGCTACTCATGTTTGAGTTATGTAGCATAATACAATTAATTTCTCTTTGATTTATGACTTCTGTTTTTCTTTGGAGTTCATTATCATCAATTTTTTTTGTTTGTTTGGTTTTCTAAGTACTCGTTCATTTGCCCAAATATTCTTCCCTGGAAATATAAATCTCTGAAGTAACCAGAATCTATTTACTTTACCTGTCAGTTTCACTGGCGCAGCCTCCTACCTGAGAGAACTCACATAGTTCGAGCTGGCTGTTCCCCAGTCCTGCTGCGCAGTTGTCACCTGCTTTACTTCTCATTATCCTGGAGATTTTTTATGCCTGTCTCTAGTGTTTTTGTTCTCCCTGAACCTCCTGTCACTGTCCCCCCATCACAGCCCTCTTTTGTATGTAAAACAGCTTCCTGAAACTTCCTAAGATGGGGTAGGGATGAAACTTAGAAGGACGGCACTTTCCTAACATGCTCAAGGCACTTAGTTCCATCTTCAGCACTGGAGAAAAATAACAACAAAAAAGGGACATTTTTTTGGAACCTTGTGTGTCTTATTTTTCTAAACATTCTAATTGATAATTTATCATGTTTCACAAATCTTGATGAGAAATAATAGTCCCTCCAGATTAGTAGTCATAGGACCCTAGATCCCTAGGATTTTAGAGCTAGTACTGAAAAATCTGATTCTTGAACCTTCATATATAGCACATTTTTTAGTTCTGGATGATTTTCTAATTTTACTTATTTATTTTTCCATATTTTTTCTCTCTGTATTTTTTTCTAGAATTTTTGTTAGTTTAGTATTAGACCTCTTGTCCTGGAACACTGGTAAAATTTAGCTTTTCCATTTTTCTGTCTGCTGACTAGGACATTTCTTCAATTGCGTTTCTTAATCCACTTTTGTATTTTAATATCCTGTATGTAGTATCCCAAACACTTTCTTTTGACTATTCTTTTTAATAACATAAATTATGATTTCATAGATAAGATAGTTCTGAGAATTTATTTATTTATTTATTTATTTATTTATTTGTTATTTATTCAAACAGCTTCTTTCTATGTAGTCCATTGGCCTCAAACTCTCAATCCTCCTGCCTCTGCCTCTTCAGTGCAGGGGTTATGTGTGCGCAGTACCACAATGGGTTAATACATTTAATACATTTTTTTTTTCCTAGAGAGTCTGTTATCTTTGTTTTTTGAGGGGGGAGTGAGGGAAGAGTCCTTCCTCATCTTTCACTTTAGAGGTATTTTCCCCCAGTAGTTTGTTAATCATGGGATGTTCATTTCAAAATGAGATGCCAGAGCTGATTGGAAGCACTGCAGGCACAGCTGGCTCTTGCTCCCTGTATCTTTTAAGATGCTATGCCTTACCTCTTCCTAACGTGTTTCCTCAGAGAATCCCCATGCTCGTATTTTTGAAATGCATCTCTTTCCTAGGGGTTATAAGCCTCTCTTTGTTTTTCACCTGAGTCTCCTATCCCAGAGAGCCCCTGTTTTATCCTCTCCAGGAATAAAACTTTGCTCCCCTGTTGAGAGGGGCACATGGTTTTCCAACAGTGTAAAATGAAGGAGTGGTGGGGGTGCAAGATTACATCTTAAACTGCCTTTACATATCTTCTATCCCCATTCCCTGGCCTTGGCCTTCATAGTCACTTCTAGTGGTACAATAGTCCCAATGATCCCCTGGGCTATGTTATAAGACCCACTTCAGTGGATGCCTGAAACCACAGAATACTATGTTAAGTGAAATAAACCAGACACAGAAAGATAAACACTGTGGGATCTCACTCATCTCCTAGAAGTCAGAAATACCACAGTGGTTACAGAGGCTGAGGAGAGTGCAAGGGATGGGAGAAGTTGGTCAAGGGGTACTATGTTATAATTGGATTAGAGGAATAAATTCTAGTGTTCTGTGTCACAGCTGTGTAAATATAATTAACAATAATGCATTATGTATCTCAGAATAGCTATAACAGGGGAATTCAGATGTATTCACCATAAAGAAATTATAAAAGTTTAAGATGATGGATATGCTGTTAACCCTGAGCTGATCATTACCCAATATACACATGAATAAAGACATCAATTTGTACCTCATAAATATGTATAAATAATATGTGCCAATCAAAGAAGAAATTTTTGACTTTATCCTTCACTTCCAAAAGTCCTTTTAGACCTTGGGATTTCTTGTTAAATACCCTCCCCCCTCATTTAAAAGGCTCAGTATAGCAGAAGTGGAAACTGGGATTGAAGAGGATTTGTATTGTATTTATTTTGTTGCACAGATCCTTTGGTTCACATACCCTTGGAAACTATTACTTTGATTTGCTTAAAAGTGAAGAAATAAAAATCAGAATAAAAAAGTCCTGAGACTTTATAGAGATATTGAAGTATTTCCCTGGATCTATCTCTGTATAAAATACTTATTACTCATACTGCATCATTTTAAAGCTCCACACCTAAGAGACTAACTAGATAAAAAAGCAAAATAAAATGAATAATGAGGTAAATATACAAAAAAGACTTTACTTCCAGAGACTGTAGTGGTTCTTTGAGCTGCTGGGCATGGTGGCTCATGCTTCTAATCCAAGCCCTAGAGCACTTGGGAGGTAGAGACAAGAAAATTGAGAATTCCAGACCAGTCTGGACTACATTATAAGATGCTGTCTCAAAAAAACAAAACAAAACAAAACAAAAAAAGGATTAGAGGTTTAGGTTTAGAGGAGAGGAGAGAAAAAGAAAATATACTGCCATATTTTAAAAGTGTTATATAAACAAGGCATATGAATCAAGAATAGCATGTTAATGATGTCTTTTTTTTCTTTGAGATTATTTGTGTTGGGTCCCTGTTCGGGCACCAACTATGTTGGGCCCCATGTTCGGGCGCCAACTCTATGTGGGGCACACGCCTCCCTGTCTGGCCTGGAGGTTCGGACGGGCTGTGCCGCCGCGCACACAGATACTAAACACAATTCACTTGGGACCCTCAGGTGAAGGGCGCAGACTCCTGCGGCCCTCGGGACCCCGGAGAAGACCGGAAAAAGGAAAAGCCTCAGGCGCTTTTGCCTTCCAGGGGCAAACACCTGTGTTGGTCCTCTCAGTGGTCATGAGGAGACAGCTGTTGCTTCGTTGGTGGTCAGACGGAGAGCAGGTTCTTTTACTTGTTGATGATTGCTACGGGAGAGCGTTCTTTCCTCACCAAAGTTCTGGGGGAGAGCAGTGGGAGAGGCTTTTTCTCATCAGTGGTCTGGGCAGGAACGGGCGAGAAGCTGCAGAAAGAGGTGCCAAAAGGGCCTAAAATGCTGTGTCAAAAGGATCGAGCTGCTGCAGTGCAGCTCTTTATATAGTTCGCCCATGGAATGGCCTGAGCCAATCAGCTTTCAGTCCAATTGTCCAATCAGGAAGGGTTTTGTACAAACGTGCAACCAAGTTACTTTCATTTTCCCTAGATTTCTAACTTACAAACCAGATATTCAAATGCCATTTTCCCAGTTTGGGAGTTTTTGCCAATTTCCTCCCAATTTTTCCCTACAATTTGGAATAATTGAGACATGTTTTTGATGGTTTAAGAACCATGATTAATAAAAGCCATAGATTTGAAATAGTGCCTTTGAAGTTCATTCCAGTTGTGGGATTTGTAAAGTGACAATTTGGTAGCCTATGACACTTTAATACTGTCGTTTCACATGCTTGTTAGATTGTTGCGGGTTTTGTTTGTTCATTTGTTTTAAAGTTTAAAAATGTAATCTCCCCCCCAAAAAACACCTGCTGGCCCTTAGGAATGAAATTAAACAAGATTGCCTCTGTGTGAGTGCTTCATAAATACAGATTTAATTGGGTGTGTATACACTATTGTTAAAAAAGAATTTTTAACGTACACGTTTTGAGACAAGAACTGACACCAGGTGGCAAAGCTGTTTTTTGAAAGCAGTTGAAACTTCACACCACCTGCCTTCCCAGAGCTCAAGGGAGGAGTTTATAGAAATCCGTTCAATAATACTGCACAAGCCTTATAAATTATTCTAAAAAAGCTTCTTAAAGAAAGGTTTCCCTTTAGAACCCTAAAAACAAAATAAGATAAAACCCAGCCTAATGTGTTTCCTGTCTCTTTTACCTTTTTTTTCCTGAAGGATTTCTAAGGCAGTTTGCAAAATTGAACTGTCATAAAAACTGTGGAGGTCAAATGTTATTACTATCTAAAGGCATGCCAAGGATGTTTTGCTACTAGATGTACTGGAGTCTGTCTGATGTAGTGGTTACAAGCATAGATTGTGGGAAGAGAGTGCTTGGATTTGACATTCTTGTGTACTCTTTACCAGTGGTGTGACTTGGGAAATTACTTAACCAACTAATGGCTCAAAGCCTTCAATTATAAAATGAAGATACTGAAATTACTTTTCTCTCATGGTTGTTTGGTGGATTAAAGGAGTTAATATTTGTACCTGTGTTGGCACAGTGCCTGGGACAAAGCATTATATATATATTTGCTGTTTTTAGCTTTCAGCACCACAGCAACACACAAGCCTCCATGTATCTGTTAGTTTGCAGTACTGTGGGGGCTTGCATGTTGCCATGATGCTGAAAGCTATGACACTAGTATTACAGATACCTTAAGGGTCACCCATGGTGGGCAAGCTTCAGCTGAGTGTTCAGACTAAGACAGACAACCTACCCCCAAAACAGTTAACTGTTGAAAAACCGTATGAATAGCAGAGACGCACTGTCAGATTTAGTGCCAAAAAATGAACCACTCAGGTTAGAAGGCACACTAAAGATGACTGGGGAAGAGTTGCCTCCTCAAAGTAGAGTCTACCTAAATGACTATAATGAAGTAAAGCCCTAGGGACCTTCCATTTGCTGATGTGGCACAACTCAAAATAGAAGGAACAACTGTGAACATCCATTAGTAATTGAAATGTGGAATGCATATAGTATGAATCTGAGAAAAATATAAATTGTCAAAAGGGAAATAGAGCACATAAACATCAACATTCTAGGCATCAGTGAGCTAAAATGCACTGGCATGGGCCATTTTGAATCAGATAATCATATGGTCTACCATGCCAGGAATGGCAATAAAGAGAAATGGGTTTGCATTCATCATCAAAAAAGACATCTCAAGATCTGTCCTGATGTACAATCCTATCATTGTTAGAATAATATCCATACTCTTATAAGGAAGACCAGTTAGTATGATTATTATTCAAATTTATGCACTCACCACTAAGACTGTAAATGAAGATAGGGAAGACTTTTACCAGCTTTTGCAGCCTGAGATTGATTGAATATTCATTCAAGATGTATGGATAATTACTGATGAATGGGATGCAAAAATTAGAAATAATAAAGAAGGCTCAGTGTTTGGAAAATAGGGCCTTGGTGACAGAAATGATGCTAGAGATCGTATGATAGAATTTTTCAGACCAATGACCTTTTTCTTGCAAATATATTCTTAACACCAACATAAATGGTGACAAAGGGCTGGGATTTAGCTCAGTTGGTAAAGTGGCACTCTGAAGTCTCTAAGGTCCGGGGTTTAATTCCCAGCACCACAAAATGGGAGAAGGATGTGCCAAACCACTCCCAAGGCAATTCGGAAACAATCAGCCATTGAAAACCCTATGAGGGTCACTGTGAGGTGGACATGACTTGACTGCATCTAACAACACTACATACACATGGAATTCATCAGATGGAACATACAAGAACCAAAATGACTACATTTATGAAAAGAGATGATGGAAAACCTCAATATCAAAAGTCAGAACAAGACCAACAGCTGATTGTGGATCAGACCATCAATTGCTCATATGCAGGTTCAAACTGAAACTGAAGAAAATTAAAACAAGTGTACAAGAGCCAAAGTATGACCTTGAGTACATCCCATCTGAGTTCAGAGACCACTTCAGGAACAGATTTGATACATTAGACATGAATGATCAAAAATCAGATGAGTTGTGGCATGTGACATCTAAGATATCATTCATGAGGAAAGCAAAAGGCTATTTAAAAGACAGGGGGAGAAAAGACCAAATTACATGTCAAGAGAGATTCTGAAACTTTCCTTTGAACATTGAGCTGCTGAAATAAAAGGAATACATGACAAAGTTAAATAACAAAACAAGATTTCAAAAGACAGCTTGAGAAGACAAATTCAAATATTGGCATGTGCGAAGAGCTACAGACAGAAAACTAGACGGGAAGAACATGTTCTGTTTTTCTCAAGCTTAAGAACGTGAAAAAATTAAAGCTTCCAGTGGCATTAGTGAAAGATTCTACAGGGAAAATATTAATTAACCCAGGAAACATCAAAAGAAGATGGAAGGAATACACAGAGTCATTATACCGTAAAGAAATAGTGGATGGCCCACCATTTCAAGAAGTTGCAAATGATCAGGAACCAATGGTGCTGAATGATAAAGTGGAAACTGCCTTGAAGGAATTGAAGAAACAAAAGCTCTAGGAACTGATGGAATACCAATAGAGATATTTCAATAAACAGATGCAGCACTGGAGGTGTTCACTTGTTTATGCCCAGAGATTTGGAAAACAGATACCTGGCCAACTGACTGAAATAGATCCATGTTTATGCCTATTCCCAAGAAAGGAGATCCACCTGAATGTGGAAATTATCAAATGATATCATTACTATCACATGCAAATAAAGTTTTGCTAAGTATCATTGAAAAGCGACCAGAACAGTATATAGATAGGGAACTGCCAAAATCAAGCTGGATTCAGAAGAGGGCATGGAACCAGGGACATTATTGTTGATGTCAGGTGGATATTAGCCAAAAGCAAAGAATACCAGAAAGACGTCTATTTTTATTGACTATGCAAAGGCATTTGACTGTGGGGAATCACAATAAATGGTGGATAACATTGCAAATAATGGGAATACCAGAGCACTTAATTGTACTCATAAAGAAAGTACATGCACCAGGAGGCAGCCTTTTGACGAGAACATGGAAACTGCCTGTTTTAAAGTCAAGAAAGTTGTGTGTCATGGCTCTATCCTTTCCCCATACCTCTTTAATCTCTATACAGAGCTAATAATCCTAGAAGCCTGACTTTATGAAGAAGACTATGGCATCTTGATTGGCGGAAGACTCCTTAACAACCTGCTTTATGCAGAAGACACAATTTCCCTAGCTGAATGTGAAGAGTATTTGAAACATTTATTGAAGAAGATCAGAACACCACCTTCAGTATGGACTACACCTCAACATCAGCAAAACAAAAATCCTGAGAACTGGGTGAGTATGCAACTTTATGATAAAAGGAGAAATCAGGTTGTCCAACACTTTGCTTTACTTGGTTCTACAATCAACACCCATGGAAGCAGCAGTCAAGAAATCAAAAGATGCATTGCTTTAGGAAAAGTTGTGGCAAAAGATCTCTTTATTGAAAAGTAAAGATGTTACATTGAAGACAAAGGTGCAAAGGTGCCATGGTATTTTCAGGAACATCATATGGTTGTGAAAGCTGGACATTGAACAAGGGAGACAAGAGAATTGATGCTTTTGAATTATGATGCTGGAGATGAATATTGAATATATCATGGACTGCAAAAAGAACTACTAGATCTGTCCTTCGAGAAGTGCAACCAGAGTGTTCCATGGATGCAAACATGACTAGACTATGTCTTATATATTTTGGACATGTTATCCAGAGGGACCAATCCCTGCAAAAGGTATCATGTTTGGGAGAGTGCCAGGTCAATGAAAAGAAGGAAGACCTTCAACTAGATAGATTGACACAGAGTCTGCATCAGTGAGCTTAAATATAAAAAGGTCACATACCTGGCACACAATGGAGAAGTATTTCCCTCTGTTGTACATAAGGTCTCCATGAGTCGGATCTGACTCCACAGCACCTAGTAGTAAAAATTGTTAAGTTGAAAGTGCATTTAGGCTGAGTGCCCTGGCACACATCTATAAACCCAGAGACTGGGGAGGGTGAGTCTGGAAGATCATGAGGTAGAAGTTAGAGGCAGCCTGCACAGGGTCAGAGGTACCCTTTTCAAGGGAAAAAAAAATAAAAGTTACAGGTGCAACTTAGTGATAGAGAATTTGCCTAGCATCTGCAAGACTCTGGGTTTAACACTTCAGGCCTACAAAAAAAAAAAAAAAGTGAAAAAAGCGAAAAGAAAACGCATTTAATACACCTAGTCTACCAAACAACATAGCTTAGCCTATCCTACATTAAATATGCTCAAAATACTTATTATTAGATAGGATTTCAGCAAAATCATATAACACAAAACCTATTTTATAATAAGATGTTGAATGTCATACAACTTACTGAGTACTATATAGTATACTAAGGGCCTGGAGTTTAACTCAGTTGGTAGAGTGCTGCTGTGTGCTGTTTGAGGCTCTTGGTTCCATCCCCAGCACTGTAAAAATGGGAGAAGGATTTGGGAATCCACTCCTGAAACAATCCCCAAACATTGAGCCATTGAGAACCCTATGAGGATCTCTGTGAGTCAAACATATCTCAATGGCACCTAACAACAACAGCTGTTTTTATTACCAAGTACATTTTTTTTTCTTGGCTGAAACTTTAAAATTTCTTTTCTGTAGTGGTGTGTGATTATTTAATATCTAGTTTGTATTGCATGATAACTGGTGTATCCATTTTTCAGTGAAAAATATATTCACTCACTAAGTATTTACTGAGCACATTTTATATGCTAGGAATGCAAAATACTGGTTTCTGCATGCAAGGATCTCAAATCTAGTATGGGAGATGAATGAATTAAGACAAACATATAATTAAAATTTTTCTTAAGTGTCAATAAGAAAAGAAGTGGAGCAAGAGAACAAAAGGGATTTGAAGGATCTGTATGGTGGGCAGGGGTGGTCATTTGGAAGGAATGAATTTTAAGCTCAGAACTCAAGGATAATGTTGGAGCCATGTCAGATGCTGGAGGTAGATTTGTAAGCAGAGAAAATAGCTTATCAGAAGCCCATGAAGCAAGAAAGGTCTGGCAACACAGGCAGTTTGGCCAAAAGCTACCATCCACAGAATCAGTACTCACAGATTTTGATGGCTGACTGGATGGATGAATGATAGAAGAAGTAACATTTTGGTGGTATGATTGCAAATTCGGTCTATCCAACTACAGAATGGGGGTTCTTTTAGCTACTGTACCATATGCTTCTAATTCTATTTCTTTATGGGCTGAGATTTGTTTTATATAACTATTCCACCATAGATTGAGAGATTTACTAATCTTTAAAATTATGAGTTTATAATTGATAAGCACATCAAACAGTTACCTAGCAATCGAGAAAATTTAAATTGTTGGAAGGGCATTGTAGATGATGATACTCTAATAGGTTGAAGTTTTCTTTGGATTTTCTCAAAGAGCCAAGGGTAGTGTGTATTTTGCAGTATGGTGCCAAAATGGACATGTCACTAATCAGATGGTAGCATCTTTGATCCCTATGTTTAACAAATACTGAGCTGTCTGCCCTCCTACTTTCTTTCTTTCTTTTCCATAGACACAAATATTAGGCTTTTGGATGACCCCTCACACCTCAAACTGTCTATCTAGATGATTATAGAATTGTAGGAAAGCTTCATGAATTCAAGTGGCTGCAATTAAAAATCTTAAATTCAGATATGTTAAAGTAGTTCTCAGCTTTTATCATTTGATACTTTGGGAGGCTTTGAATTTAATCCTGAGTTTTCAGAAGTTTTCTTGCCTTCAGCTTTTCTTTTAGAAGATAGTGATTATGTATGAGTGTTGGATGCTAGAGGCTTTCTTTTTCTGTCATCTTGCCTGTGTTTCTAAAAGGACTGTGCTTACTCATATTACTTATTCATTCAGAAAAATTCTTTTCAGTGCTGTATTTGTCTCTGTGGGCTGGGATTTAGCTCAGTTGGTAGAGTGCTGTGCTGCAGTCTCTGAGGTCCTGAGTTCAATTCCCAGCACCGCAAAAATGGGAGAAGGACCTGGCAATCCACTCTCAAGGCAATCCCGAAACAGTCAGCCATTGAAAACCCTATGAGGGTTGCTATGAGTCGGATACCTACTCGACCTAACAACAGCAACAACAATTTGTCTCTGTGTTAGCTATTAATCATAGAGTAGAAAATGAAACATTCTTGAACATTGTCTCTATAAAGTATAAGGAGGAATGTAGGAGACTTAAGCAAATGAACAAATATATAAATCGAGATTGTGTATGGATTTGTGAGGATGGTAATGGGTTCTTGGGAGAATAACTTTGTGATCTGCTTTGGGTTGGGTCTTCGGTGAAGGCCTTTAGGGAAGGTGATTTAAGTGTAATTTTGGAAGATAAAGTTAGCAAGGAGAGCAATTAATGAGAGGCCTGAAAGCTTTTATCTCCTCCACAGATATTGACTATTTTTATTTTAAAATGAAAGATTATGTGTGTTCTTGAGCCCTTACTACCATTTATAATATGCAGTGAATGGGGCCCAAAAGAAAAGCATGATTTACCAAATTACTGTTGGGATTGTATAGGAAACTAGGTATTTGCCTATCTTTTAAGTATGTTGCTAGGTGCTATAGAGTCAGAGATGACTCATAGTGACCCTGTGTACAACAGAACTAAACACTCTCTGATTCTGTGCCAGGCACAGGATCTTTTTGTTATGTTTAAACCTGTTTTTCAGACACTGTATCAATCCATTTAGTTGAGGGTCTTCATTTCTTTTTTTTCTTTCATTGAGCTGCCACTCTTCCAAGTATGATGTCCTTCTCCAGGGATTGGTCCCTTCTGACAACATGTCCAAAATACATCAGATGCAGTCTAGCCATCCTTGCTTCTAAGGAGCACTCTGGCTATACTTCTAGGACACATTTGTTGATTCTTTTTCCAGTCCATAGTATGTTCAATATTCATCTCCAGTACCATAATTCAAAAGCATCAATTCTTAACGTGGTAGGGTTGCTGCATTTCATACAAATAATAGAATTTTGGCTAGGGAAGCAGAGGGAAGAAGAACTCTCCAAAAGCCTGGGATTTCTTTTCCTACCTTTAAATCTTCTGAAAGCCTTAGGAAATGATATCAGTCCCTTAAGTGTGTTAGGAAATTGCAAAAGGAGAAGGTAGACACAGTTGATATTTACCTATTTGTTTAGAAGTGACTTATTTAAAAAAAGAAGTTAGTTTCCATATATTACTTGCTTTGAAAGCTAAAAGTATGTAGATTGTATCAGTCCAAACTGAAAGCCATGTGGAGAATAGGATATTTAAAGTCTGTGTTTTGTCTGATTCCTGGAAGGGGAATAAAAACAAAACATAAGCATAAGTAGAAGTGGTTCTTTATTACTCCCCCATAAAATTAGAATAATAGAGTTTTGTTTTGTTTATAAAGCCTAGAAAGTAATGTGATTATATTACTTTGCTTTTGTTTTTTCATGTCAGTAACCATTTAAAACTGTATTTTCCTTCTATGTTATCCTCTTCAGAAAATACTAATGTTTCACTGAATTTTGAGTGATCACAAATAATTTTCTGTATCTTAACAGAACTTTTCAGCTTACTTAATCAAAATTAATAATTTATCTGTGTAAATCTAATTAACAGAGTTTTGTTAGTTGAGCTGATTGATTTTGCACCAAAGGAAAAACCAAGGTATAAACAAAATAGGCGTAAAAGCTTAATGAGGGATGAAAGCTTTATGTATTATCTTCATTTTAAGGATTATCTGCATTAATGGAATCTGGGTTCATTGGTAATATTTGTGACCACATTTTGTTTTGCATTAAACCTTACAAAAGTGTATGACAGCACTCTTAAAAATAACTTTTAAATATCTAAGTCAACTTACTAGAAGGTGTCATTATATGTATTGTTTTTCCTATGTACCATTGTCCAAACTGCACTTTCACAGTCTGCTGTTATCTGTACTGCTCAACAGCAAATGGCAATGATCTCAACATAGTTATATTACAAATGTATTTAAAACCTAAGCTCATGGTACTTGAATGTAAAATAACAATTTCATATGTTTTACAGAAAACGCATGTTTCAGAAGAGATGGGTGAAATTTGATGGCCTTAGCATTTCTTACTACAATAATGAAAGGGTAAGAACATTTTACCATTTTCACAGATTACTTTGCACATACTAAGTGCACTTCAGGAATCTAAGCAAGTGGTTCAGATTTTAAGAATAGATGGATTGTCAACATGAAATGGATTTGAATACTGTGAAAATCACTCTTTTCATAGTTTGACTTTTCTTTGACACATAGAATTGAATTTTTTTAAACTTATCTATCTAACAATTATTTATAGAGTGTTTTATGTAAACTGTAGGAAAGGCTATAGGCGATATAAAGATGAATAAGAAATTGCCTTTATTCTGGAGAGCACCAAGGAATGCTTATAAATCACGCTATAAGTAGAAAATGGCAAAGCAGGCGGAAGTTTCTTCTTTCTCTGGAAGTAGTAGGAGTTTGTGTGAGATTTCATTTGCCATGAAACTTGAGGAAAGGAGAACCGGAGATGTTTGCACCTACAGGAAATGGAGAGAATGGGACTTGTAGCAGAGACAACAGCGAGAATCCCAGATGGGAAAGTGTGAACTATAGTCTTCAGTACATTATAGGATTTTTTCTATTGGAGATTAAAACGTGTAAAGGAGACTTGTGGGAGATGAATCTGAGGAGGATGTTTAGAGTTAGAGCTCACTGAAAATCTTGATGATTAGTGAAAGTGGTTATAGTATATATTCTTTTGGCAGTTGAGTCTTACAGACCTGACAGAGTTCTGAGCATGTCTTCTTATTAGGTATGAGAATGTCCTCGTTCTTAGGGTATGTAGGCTGAAATGGTTAGGGGATTAGTGTGATGACATTTGCAAATGTTTTAAATGTTACCTATCTCTGTATATTTATTTGTAAATATATGTTTATTTCCACACATGTATAGTTAAACAAATTCTGAAAATGTATAGTCAGTTGTCCATATCCTTGGGTTTTAGTTTGGTGGGGTCAACCAACTGTGGATCAAAAATATTCAAAAAGATATTGCATCTATACTGAACATGTGCAAACTTTTTATTAATCATTCTTTAAAATGATACAGTACAACTGTTTACATAGCATTTATGTTGTGTAAAGTATTGTAAATAATCTAGAGAGGATTTCAAATATAAAAGAAGATGTGTACAGGTTATGTACAAATACTGTACTATTTTATTTATGGAACTTGAGCATAGACTTTGGTGTCTGAGGGGTTCCTGGAACCAGTCATCCTCAAATACCAAGGGACAACTGTAATCGTTTGTTATGCCTATATAGAGGATACACAGGTGTTTATTATATTACCCTTTTAACTACTCATGTTTGAAAATTTCCTAGATAAAAAGTTAGAACTAGTAAAAATACTGTACTTTTAGTTAATTAAAATTAGATGGTTTTCATCTTAACTGCATACATTCTCTTTAGCATTTTGAGAGTGAACTGTATTCACTTGTTCATAGCATATAATCTAACATTGCTTTCTCATTATTTAGAGATTTCCCCTGCCTACTATGGATGATATTTGTGGCTTGATCATTGCTTTTTCTGCTTTTTTAGTACTGTAAAGCAGAAAAGTGTGTGCTTTTAGAAAATAGCGTGTACTGCAACTTCACACATGCTGCAGTATGCCATAGTGATGAGAATAATAGACGTTTCAAAGAAGGGCTCATCGTTTGCTTTCACTTTGCAGGGATGTAAATAGGGTATCAAATATGTTTAAAGCCACCTCTTTAAGGTTTACAAGATGGTGGGTTGAGCATTTTTTCAAAGATGATTTTCTGCTTTACCTACTATTTCTAATTTGCTGGTACATTTGAATGTTGTGTCTATGGCCATACCACCTTGAATGTACCCGATTTTGTCTGAGCATTGTGACAGTTTCTATGCCTGGGGTGAGTGCAGTGTAGCCTCTGTATCCAATAGAATGTGACTACTAGCTTCCTTCAGCGCCTGCACTCCTTTTTGATTTGTTTGAAATGAGGAAGAAAACTGTTCAGGAGTGAGTCAGGCTTCCATGCCATTGAAGCTTGGTTGGCAGTGGTATCCTTATTTCCATTTGAGAGAGAATTTCTAGTATCTGTGTCCAGCTGGACTGTTAAATTCTCTGTTTGTCCTTTCAGAGCCCATCTCACTTGCTAAAAAAGGCGAGGGCCTATCATATTTTTAGATATTGGTGCAGCAAATATGTTGCAGAATTGGCTTGAAATTGAGATAAAGAATTATATTAAAAGAGTTATTACAAATCATTTAGCTTGACATCGTTTACTTTTTTGATATTCAAATGGTTGTTTCCTGTGGCTTTTCATCCACTTACTGCCTAGATGATTGGTCAGTTCTTGGCAAAACACAAAAACACTGGGGTGGGTATTTCTTAAAACAATGACTCTCTGACAAAAGGCAAGCATTGGTGTGAGCACAGCTCCTATTCTGACTGACTGTGAACTTTTATCAGCTATGTGAAGAGAGCAGTTGGATCTTTTAATGGCTGAATGTGCACTTGAGCATGTGGTTGAGAGTTCAGGAGGTAGTGTGCGGAGTAACCTATTTCCCTAGCTTTCTTCCACTTTCCTTAATGTTGCCCAATCATGTCTCCATAAGGACTTTTTCATTTTATCACAGAAAACAGCATCATGCCAACAGCCTGGGTATCTTATCCTCTGCTAAGAAATCTAACTCACCCTGATCCCCACTCAGCTGTGGGCAGAATTGCCCTGTAGTGGTTTCATTGTCTGAAAGTGGAAGATAAATAACAAGTTCAACCTAGATATCTGTGTGTTACAGGCTCAAGGGATACTTTAGAATTTCTTTCCTTAAGGAAAATTTTAAATTCTGAAAAATGTAAGCATTTTGAGCCTGTTGTCATTTGGGTGTTTTTTTCCCCTATACTGTCTTTATTATTTGTTGTTACAAGAGAAATATAAAATCAACTCTACAGTGTTGAAAAATTGCAAGGCTTATCTTGAGATCTCGTTGTTGTTGTTGTTGTTGTTGTTGTTGTTGTTGTTGTTAGGTGCCGTCAAGTCAGTATCCGACTCATAGAGACCTTACATATGACAGGGGAAACACTATTGTCAGTGCTTCTCTGCTGTTCATAGGGTTTTCAGTGGTGGATTGATTTTTGGGAGTGAGTTGCCGTGTCCTCCCAAGCCTACAGCACCTGATATTCCCAGGTAGTCTCCCATCTGAGTACTAATGGGGCCCGACCCTGCTTAGCTTCCGAGATCTGACGGGATTGGATGTCATAGGGCTACAGCTGCAGGCTGAGATCTCATAATAGATTATAAATGAGCCTTTAGAGAAGCTATATCTTCCTGAGGTTAAATTGACATAGTATTTACCTTGTTAAATGTCTTTTGATCACTTCTAAGGATTTTTTTCCCGATATTTCTACACACACAGACATACTTAACTGTTTAAACATAACATCACTGTTGTAGACATACAGGTTATTTATACTTTTTTAAAGAAAAGTAATTGCTTTTTAACCTTTTTAAAGAGATCTGATAGAAAAATAATTTCCTTGTATTCCTATTTCTTCCTCCCCAGCGCTGCTTAATTTTTCTTTACTGAGAAACAGGTGAAAGGTAACCTTGATCAGATAATTATCTCATTAGGGATTTTTAAATAAGATGCTGTAATTCTTACACAAACTAAAGCTTGGAACCAGATCCCCAAGTTGATAAACAGTAAATATTTTTGGACACTTTAAATTTCCCACTGTCTGGTGTCAGGTACCACAAACTGATAGGAGAGCATCCCTTAAATCTTCTCCAAAGATGTCCTGCCCCTTCCCACCTCTTTAGGTTGCCAGACCATGGGGAGAAGTTATCTGTCTCTTAACAATTTCTAGAGCTCTTTGCGCTCCAAGTTTAGCTTCCTATTGCCATTTTAACCTGCTTGCCTTTTTAGGATTTCCTTTGGTAAACCAATCATGTCTTGTATTTCTTCGTAAGGATCTTTCTGAATAATGTCTGGGTACATGGTATGGGAAACCTGAGCATCTCTTTTCCTGCATTTTTCCTGCTGTGTTTTCCCTCTTCCTGTGTTATTTTTATTCTTCCATCTGAAACTCTATAACCTTGGTGTCCCTCAAAATCCTGTGCAAACTTCAAGTCCCACCTTGCTGTCCTCCATGAACCTTGTCTATATTTTCTACAACTGTACGACACTTGAACTATAATATGCCAGGAAGTTTATAAGGAAAGCAAGCTGAAAGTAGGGAGGCACGTCAGGAGAGTGTTGCAGTTAGCCATGCATGAAATTATCAGGGTGAGGCTAACTTTATAGGTTCAGTAGAAGTGATACAAAATGAATTTCAAAAAATATTAAAAATGAGCCATCAGAGTTGAGTGTAATTGTGATTGATTGGAGATGGGATTCAGTCGTTTAGCAAATATTTCTATAGCACTGGTTATAAAAAAAGATGATAAGGAAAATGGATGAGTGGCCCAAAGTCTATTTGGGAAGATTGCATTAATCAATTGATCAAATTTGATGATGCCCACTATTTACTATATAATCACCATTTAAATTATAGCAAATAGTTACTATAAAGTAAAAATATAGGCAGCTGTTAAATTAGGGTTATCTGCCCAAGTGAGGATGGTGGGTTTGAGAAAAAAGGCTAGGAAGCAAGTTTTTATTCAGGAGGGTGTATTTATGCTGAAATACGAAGGATGAGGTGGTAGCTATAAAAAGATGGGTATGAAGAACATTCCTGTTAGAGCATAGCAGTGTTGGTTGGGGCAAAACATGATATGTTTGGTAAACCTCAGTAAGGCTAATAAAACTAGAATTCAGAGTTGGAAGTGGTGGTGAGCAAGTTGGCACTGTAGATGTAGGGAGAGTCCAAGTTATGTGAATTGGAAAGATCCGAATGTTAGACTATTCCATTTCTGTTTTAGAGTGACTGACTACAAGAGTGCTATTTTAGTAGACACATGTAGAGGAGGATATGTTTTCAGGTGATGATGAGACGAGTTTTAATATTTGAGGTACTTATGGGACAGTTACATACATTATTGATTACATAAAGTATGGGAGTGGAATTGTGTGACATGGACAGATAAGGAAGGAAGGAAGCAAGGGAGGAAGGAAAGAAGGAAGGAGAAAGGGAAAGACATTTTAGATTTCTTCACATAAAATTGACAGTTGAAGTAGTCAGAAGAGGGTTTCCTTAGGGAGAGAAGATAGAAACAAAAAGGAAAATAAAGAGAATTCACATTTTTTGTCAGTACCTTTTCCTGACATCTTTTGACTTGTTTATTTGAAGTTGCCTGTGGGGCACGTGCCTCCCGGTCTGGCCTGGAGGTTCGGATGGGCAGCACCGCCGCGCACACAGATACTAAACACAATTCACTCGGGACCCTCAGGTGAGGGGCGCAGACTCCTGCGGCCCCCAGGACCCCGGAAAAGAAGGGAGAAAGAAAAAGCCTCAGGTGCTTTTGCCTTCCAGGGGCAAACACCTGTGTTGGTCATCTTGGTGGTCACGAGGAGATAGCTGTTGCTTTGTAGGTGATCAGACGGAGAGCAGGTTCTTTCCTTATTGATAATTGCAACGGGAGAGCATTCTTTCCTCACCGAAGTTCTGGGGGAGAGCAGCGGGAGAGGCGTTTCCTCACTGGTGGTCCGGGCAGGACGGGCGAGAAGGTGGGGGAGAAAAAGGGTCGAGCTGCCGCAGCGCAGCTCCTTATATAGTTTGCCCACAGAATGGCCTGAGCCAATCAGCTTTCAGTCCATTTGTCCAATCAGGAGGGGTTTTGTACAATCGTGCAACCATGTTACTTTCATTTTCCCTAGATTTCCAATTTACAAACCAGATATTCAAAAGCCGTTTTCCTAGTTTGGGAGTTTTTACCAATTTCCTCTCAATTTTTCCCTACAGTTGCCCATCCATCATCTTAAGTCACAGTTTAAATATCATACTTGGTACCAGCTATGTATGGAGTATTGGAGGACATAGGGAAGAAGGTATACATGGTGTTGGTATTTAGGATGATGTTAAAGGAAGCATAGAATTTTTATGGACAAATAAATCCAAGGATGGGAGGTTGGAGCAGAGCCAACCTCTGTTGAAGGAGAAGAAATTTTTGAAGAACTTAGAATACCAGATTGACATAGTACATTTCCTCAACTAGCAGAGGATAATCTTTCCAGTTGAACACCATGTTGCTGGCAGCTCTCCCTTATCTTTCTGCTGTGGCAGGAACCTATAGCTAGGAAGGGTATGAACTTGGTACCTACTCTCTGCATAGAATGGGTTAGAACATTCTTCTCCTTACCACTTATTTCTGAGTATTCAAGTGGAGACTTGATCCTAGCTGGGAGTTTCATGGATAATGCTGTGGAATTGAATGGAACAAGACATTCCTTAAGGTTGTATGCAAACTGTTCTGATACTCAAGACTTTTCATAATGTGACCTTGATGTATGTTTCCAGCATCTATTGACTGTGTGCATCCTTATTATTTTATTCTGCTTATTATTTCCTATGTTACTTTTTTTTGTTTTGGCTTTTTTTTTCTTTTTCTTTTTCTTTTCTTTTTTCTTTTTTCTTTGTTTTCTTTATGGCAGGCTCTCACTGTGCTCTCTGTGTAACCCAGGTAGCATGGAACTCACCATATAGGGTAGACCTCAGCCTCCTGAGTGCTGGGATTACCTGTGTGCGCCACCATGCCTGGCTTGTTATTTTTCTTCTTCACACTTCTGTTATTTAGCCTTTCTGATCAGAATATTCTCCAGTCACTTATCAATTTGTTTAAAGTTAAGATTTCTTAAAGTCAGGCTCAAATATTGCCATATTCATAAAAGCACTTTGCACATCTTTTAAGGGTATGGAAAACTTCCATGTTTGTATTTACATATCCCTTAGTATGAACTCAGTTTTAAACTTTCTCTTACTAGATTAGCTATTTTATTTTTTTATTTTTTTATTTTGAGCCTCCTTGGATGTATAAAGACTCTCAGAATTTTCTTTCTGACAAAGGACCCAGTGAATATTACACTCTGAGTAAATAGTTCAAATTATGGGGTGATCATCATGCCAAATGTTTTGGGAGTATCCTGCAAAATGAAGATTGAGAAAAAAGTTATTGAAGTCCTAAGAATCACCTTTTAAGCAAAGTCATAATATGTGTATGCCAATTGCAAGCAGACAGATCCATGTTTTTTCACTTTTATTAATTGGAGAATAAAAAGAGAAGTGAGGCATTGTGAGATTAAGGTGTTCATCATCAAAACATTGAGTATTGTGGTTGTTAAAATCCAACAAGCATCCTAGGTATTTTTTGTCTTCAATATGTAATAGGCGTAGTTTTGAGATGGTTCAGCTACAGTACCTGTTGTGGCCACCAGATGCCTGCAAACACCATAAAATCATTTAGACGAGATAATTTTAAAGAACATACTGCTGTTTTGTGGAATTATATATTGCTAGTGTAGTAGGATCATTTGTGTATGATTCTTTGTCTTTTACTTCCAGATGAAGAGAGAACTGAAAAGTCATTTCTCCTAAAAGAAAGGGGCACTTAATAGTTTCCCTTCTGAGATACTAAATAAATATATTTGTATGTCATTTTAAAATTTAGATTGAAAACATGAAGGGAGCAATTTTAAATACTGAATCATTGTTTTTTTATAAGATAAAGAGAATTCATTTTAACGTGTCTTTATCTTTTTCTTTAACCAACACAGGAGATGTATTCAAAAGGAATAATTCCCCTTTCTGCCATATCTACAATACGAGTTCAAGGAGACAACAAATTTGAAGTTGTTACAACACAAAGAACTTTTGTTTTTAGAGTAGAAAAAGAAGGTAAGATTATTTCTTTATGTCTGTAGAAATACTCAGGGACATTAATTTTTTACCAGTTAAATTAATAGGCCTGGTGAAACAAATATCAAGAAAATTTAAGTACATTAGTTTTAAATAATTTACATTTTAAAATTTATTTTTGAGTGTATAATGATAAATCTTAAGTTGAGAAGTTATTGTTTGTTTATTCTTTCATGCAAATATATTTGTTGTTGTTGTTGTTAGGTGCTGTCGAGTTGGTATCCGACTCATAGCGACCCTCTGTACAACATGGGAAGCACTATTGTCAGTGCTTTTCTGCTGTTCATAGGGTTTTCAATGGCAGATTGATTTTTGGGAGGGGGTTGCCAGGTCCTTCTCCCAAGCCTACAGCTTCTGGTGTTCCTAGGCGGTCTCCCATCCAGGTACTACCCAGGCCTGACCCTGCTTAGCTTCCTAGATCTGAAGGGATCAGATGCCACGGGGCTATGGCTGCAGGCACAAATACATTTAGTGAGGAACTATTAAGTTCTGAAGATTCTTGTAAGTTGTAAGTTTATAACAGTGCAAAAGGTAGACAAAAATCTCTATTCTCATGTATCTCAATTTAATCTGTTATTTTGACAATGAAAAATATTTCATATGCAAACATGATTTTCCTTTCTATTAAGAGGTTGGTTTTATGGAAGTTCATGTAGGGCAGGTTTTTAGCTAAATGCACGGGCACAGTAATCATTCTATTATGGATTTTGGAGTCTCTCTTTTTTTTTTCTTTGTAGTACTGGGGGTTGAACCCAGGGTCTGGCATGCTTTGCAAGTGCTTTACCACTGAGCTCCACCTCCAGCCCATTTTTTTTTTACTTTTTGAGACAAGGTCTTGCTAAATTATGCAGACTGCCTCTGGTTTCAAACTTGGACTCCTCCTGCCTCTACCTCCCAAATCTTTGGGATTACAGGCGTGTACCACTGCACCTGGCTTTGGAGTCTCTTATATTTATTGAATACATTTTATGTACATCATGTTATGGGTCAGTTTTTGGTGAAAATTGGTATAAAGATGGCATGTATTTTCTGGATTGAGTCTAAAAGTGTGCAGGGGAATCTTTTAAAATTCTGTTTAGATGGGGAGGGATAAAATAGAGAAGTTGAAATTTCTCTGTTTTATATGTTGTTTTCCTATTATAATGTGTCATGAGTATAAACCTTACTAGCTTTAAATAAGTAAAACCATCTCCTTAAGTAATTGGAATTTTATCTTATTTATTTATTTTTTTTATTAGAAATTTTTAATGTACATCATAATGTGATTCATTTTGACATGCTTTTCGTTGTGACAATTTTCATATATGCAATTTGATAAGCATTATTCATATAGGTTACCCCTTACCCTCCTCTATGTTTCCCCCCTCCCCCCTTCCTATCTAAGTTTCCCATCCAAGTCTTCTCTATCTTTTA